>JAVXUP010002398.1:0-136488 GCA_033070095.1 Escallonia herrerae | reverse complement strand
ATTTTGTTGGGTGACGAGGTGCACCAGTGGAATACCTGGCAGGAAACGTATGATAGCCTTGTATCGCTGAAGCACGACGGCATTAGTACTGAGGAATACTTACAGTGGTTTCTCAGGGTGACGCGCACGAGGGTGAATCGCCCTTCCCAGGTGAAGAAGACATCGTACGCGCCACGTGAGGTCTATGACCAGTTCTGGGCATTGGCCATTGTAAGTCATGCTAGTGTTGTTTGATAATTTATTTGCGCACCTTATCGACCATTTGTCAAATATGATTAGCCATATTTTCTATGCATGTTTTTTAGGTTGACCAGGGCATTGAGGTGTTCAAGCAGCTGGAGTCGTTTGACTGGTTTGTCGCGCAGGCTCCTGACAATCTCAAGAGGTCCATTGAGAAGTACAAGACTGAAGTTCAAAACTTTAGTCTTGCGTACCGGGGTTACGAAGGGGAGCCGTCTAGTCGCCCTCGTCCTGAAGCGTACGACTATCAGCCCCAGAGTCAGGTGTGGGAGTCGTCTGGTCGCCCTCTTCCTGACGCGTACAACTATCAGCCCCAGAGTCAGGTGTGGGAGCCGTCTGGTCGCCCTCCTCCTGACGCGTACGACTATCAGCCCCAGAGTCAGGTATGGGAGCCGTATAGTCGCTTGCCTCCTGAACGCATACGACTCTCAGTGCCAGAGTCAGGTTCCCCAAGTAGGAATCCAGGCCTCGCGCCCAAGCTTTCGGTCGGACAAAGGACAAGCGACGAAGCCATTGAGGTCGGACAAGATGGCTTGGATCGACCGGCACTACTTCGGGCATGAGCCTGTCAATTCAGCAGACTTTCCCCTTGCGACATTCCTAGGTCATGAGGATATCAGAACGTTGGCGCCGGAGACAGATCTTTCAAATTTTGTCATGAACGCTTACATAGAACTGCTCCGGATTAGAGAGCAACGTTTTAACCGTTCTGAATATTTGAAGCTTAACATGTATCCCACTCATTTTGTGGAATTAACGGTGAGAGAATTCACAGAATGGAGGCGAGGGGGCGGCAGGAGTAAGTGGAAACCAGGTCGAAACGTGTTAGGCATGATGAACGCAGACTATCAATGTCCCGCTGCTGATGCGAACCTTATCATGATACCCTGTCATCATGCAAACCACTGGTTCCTATTAGTTCTCCATCCAGCGTTCAGAACGGTTCACATATACGATAGCCTAAGGGAGGACGAGCCTGGACAGCTGCTGGCACAGATGTACAACGAGTACATCACTTTAGTGGTTAGTATTTATTTTTTGACCTTGGCTCATAGTATATTGTTCTTGTCTCATAGGCTTGATTCTCGTTTTTATTGTTGGATGCAGACTACTGTCCTCTCGCTAGCATGCGGACGGCCACAGGGTGACCCTTGGACGGTCGTGATGATAAAGGACCGACCAAAGCAATATAACGGTCACGATTGCGGGATTTACGTCCTCAAGTACATGGACTACATTGCTCGCTCGGAAGTGCTCAAACACTCCTCGTGGACTAGGAAGGATGCCTTGACGTTTAGGTATAGGATAGCCTGGGAGCTGAAAAAGAATGAAGCTAGACGCCTTCATTACCATTATCCTGACGTGCGTGGCTAGCTGCTGTGATGTTACAAAAAACTGTACCAAAAAGAAATGTACATAATTTTTCGCATGCTATGAATTTGGCGCTAAAATGTGATACCTTTCATATGACGGCATTCGAAAAAAGTGACAAAAAAAATTACAACTTTTTTCGGAAGCTATCAAATGGGGCCTAAAGTGTGCCCGAATAGGCCCTTCCTAGGAAAACTCAAAAATTAATGTGTCTCGTTTTTCGCCGAAAGTCTTACAAATGGGCTAACTAGCGTGCCTGAAGTGCAATGAGCGGAAAAAAAGTGACAAAAAAAATTACAACTTTTTTCGGAAGCTATCAAATGGGGCCTAAAGTGTGCCCGAATAGGCCCTTCCTAGGAAAACTCAAAAATTAATGTGTCTCGTTTTTCGCCGAAAGTCTTACAAATGGGCTAACTAGCGTGCCTGAAGTGCAATGAGCGGAAAAAAAGTGACAAAAAAAATTACAACTTTTTTCGGAAGCTATCAAATGGGGCCTAAAGTGTGCCCGAATAGGCCCTTCCTAGGAAAACTCAAAAATTAATGTGTCTCGTTTTTCGCCGAAAGTCTTACAAATGGGCTAACTAGCGTGCCTGAAGTGCAATGAGCGGAAAAAAAGTGACAAAAAAAATTACAACTTTTTTCGGAAGCTATCAAATGGGGCCTAAAGTGTGCCCGAAAACGGAGTTACCAAAAATATCAATAATCCACAAATCAAATCACAAATTAAAGATTGCACAAACCAAATCACAAATTTAAACATTATAAAAGTTCAATTTATACAACTGAAACATTAACCCTAACACTCTTCCTCATCATCGTCCTCCTCGACCATACTGCCAGGTTCGATACCTAACACTTTATAATGGTTTCTCTTGTCATGATCAGTCATCTTATTACACAACGCACACTTTCGTAATTTTTTTTGACCCGTTGCTTCTTCAATCGGATTCTTCATGCGTATTGCTCGTTTTCGCCCTTTTGTTTGAGAAATAATTGGATCAAAAATGTCGTCCTCCTCACCTTGTAGGTCAGTGCCGTCAATGACTGGCTGTTTGGCTCGATTGAATCTACCGCCTGGAGTTGTCCGAGTAGTCGGAGTGTCCACAGTTTCTGGTAATGCCATCCTAAACTGTGCATGCTTAGCCTTATCCCGTGCGGCTGCTTCAACTTGATACCTGTACCCATCAAATGTCGACGCTGCATCCATTGATAAACCGTGCATGATGTTACAAAGGTGATTATATCGCAGCGTCTCAGATTGCTCGAAATCAACTGAAACATTGGGCACGTAAGGAATGTGACCGTGGACTCTGTTGGCTTCCTTCGTCCACCGTTCCAAGATATACGGTGGAGGGATTTCACTAGCATTCTTGGCGCTCAAAACCCTCAACGCGTGTCGACAAAGTATACCTTTATGCTCAAACAGTTGACAGTTGCAATTAACCAACCCGGTGTCCTTACAAACTGCTACGGTAAAATGTCGTCTGGTCCTCGGAGCCGACGAAGAGCACGGATTGGCGAAGTTCGTCACATTTGTCAAAGCATAAACCTTGATATCTCTGGTGGAATACTCGTGCAACTTTGTCATGCCATATTGATTCGACTTTAGTAGTTCCTCTTGAAACTGTCGAAACATTTCCTTGGTATAGACTTGAGCCGCATGAGCCTCTAAAGGTGAATAAACTAGTATAGCTCTTTCTTTGCAAACTGTAGCCGCGTCGGCTTCTCTCTCACGGTACAATTGCCTGTCAACGGCTTTCTGCATCTCTAGTACGAACTCCGCTATACTTGAAGACTGGCCTACGTACCCATCAAAGAATGAATTCATAGCTTCGCTTCTCGAGGTCGTAGTCATTCCGGCTGCAAAAAACTTCTTGGTGTAGGCACCGACCCACTGTGTCTTGATCTCATACAACGATTGTAACCATTCGTGATTGTGCAAATAGTAAGTATCCATTAACGTGGCCCACCTCTCCTCGAACACGTCTACCGTCAACGATTTCTTCACACATGTATTAAAGTCAGTCTTGAATGACGGATGGTTTGCATATACATGGTGAAGCCGTTCGGGATATTTGTTGCTTATGTGCCATGTGCACAGGCCATGGTGAGTATCTGGAAGGACCTTAGCGATTGCATTTTTCATTGCCAGATCTTGGTCGGTGATGATGGTCTTTGGAGGAATATGATACATTGCTTGAAGCCACGTTTCAAATAACCACGTAAATGACTCCTCCGTCTCATCCCTAAGCAGGGCAAAGCCAAACGAGATTGACTGATAGTGGTGGTTCACCCCGGTGAACGGAGCAAAAGGCATAGAGTACTTATTGGTGCGGTATGTGGTGTCAAACGTCACAACATCCCCAAAATTTTGGTAAGCAGCTCTAGAACGGGGGTCCGCCCAAAATATAGTACTAATGCGGTTCTCATCATCCAGTTGGAGACTGTAAAAAAATCCAGAATTCTCACTCTGAAGGGACCTGAAGAGATCAAGTGTAGTTTGAGAATCACTCTTACCGAAAGACTCTCTCCTCTGAGCACGAAGTTCATTTCGAAGGTCTACTTCGTTGAAACTCAACTTGTCAATCCCCCCACCTGGCTTGAGAAAACCCCCATCATCTTAGAAGGTGGAATTTTAGCCTCGGCCATTGTAAAAATTAGTTGTCTGTGTGCCGCGCTTATTTCTCGGTGTTGATGAATTTGACCAATCTTACTGGGGGTCATCAACTGATGATTATGGCTCAACTCCACTCCTGTGACAACCCAATGGTTTTCATTTTTTCGGTGTACTGCATACACATGGGCCTTGCAGCCGGTACCCGGAAATGTGTCCCGTTTTCTTTGTCTTGTTGTCCCTTCGTCACTGATCCGAACGACCGGAGTTACATGCGGTGCTCCTCTATGACACTCAAATAGTCTTGCACAAATTTGATCTGTATTCGCCCGTTTTCTAGTCGTCTTAGTTCTAATACCGAAACCTATCGTTTTCGAATATGCTCTATAGTATGCTTCAACTTCGTCCAGTGCTTGAAAAACTTGACCAACGTAAGGTGGATCAGAACCTTCACAAAAATTATTTCCTCCAGTTGCATCCATATTTATACTGAAATCTAAAAAATAAAAATTATATCATTCTCAACAAGTCATAGATTTAAATAAAAGAAGAATAAAATTTATTTAAACCACCGTCTTTCAGGAAATTTGGTATAATGTAAAATTAGCAAAATAGCCCCCGATGAGCGGCAAATTACCGAAATGCCTCCGGGGGTTCATTATCACCCTAACGCCCCAAATCAGCTTCAAAACAACCTTTCAGGTGCTTTGCTTACATTTCTGGACTAAGAAATCCTTTGAAAAACTTAACGCTGCAAATTTACGAAAATACCCCTATCGGGGATGCGAATTACCAAAATGCCCCCTGACAAAAAAAATCTGAAAAGTGCTTTGAAATGGAATTTTAAGCTTCCTGAATTCACTCTTTAAAATAACTTTTCAGGTGTCTCACACCCTTTCCTGAACTAAAAGTTATTTTAAGCACAAATTTGTGTAATGTAAAATTAGCAAAATAGCCCCCGGGGGTTCATTGTCACCCTAACGCCCATCAAACCAGCTTCAAAACAACCTTTCAGGTGTTTTACTTACATTTCTGGACCGAAAAACTTTTTTTCGGGAAAATTACCAAAACACCCCTCGCGGGGGGGCAAATTACCAAAATGCCCCCTGGCTTCAGAAAATATCAAAATTGCTTTAAAAAGCTATTTTAAGCTTCCTGAGTTCATTCTTGATCTAAAACGTATTTTACGGATTTTTCGCCTAAAAATCCCGAACCGGTGTCCGGATCGAGCGCTTAAAAGCCCGTTCGGCCAAAAAATTAGCTAACGGCTTCGGAATGGCCCGAATTCCTGGGGAATGGAACTTCCCAACACCCTAGGGTTCTCATAAAAGTTTCGCAGGAAATCGCGCTGTCTTGATATTTTAAATTACACTGCAAAGTTACAAGGTTGCGCGTATCAGTTAACCCCTTTCTAGTCTTTGAAAAAATCTGAAATTTTTACCTGATACAGATCTTTTGAAAATAACTAGGGTCTCTGTTTTGTATTTTGGCAAAATCTAGTTCTAGCTATTTTTTATAAATTCGTGAAAAAACTGTCTAATTAAGTTTTCACCTTTAGCGACAATTACGCCCCGCAATCAGCTGCAAAACAACATTTCAGGCGTTTTACTTACATTTCTGGACTTAAAAGTCCATTGGAAAACTTTTTCGGGAAAATTACCAAAATACCCCTCTCGGGGTGGCAAATTACCAAAATACCCCCTGGCTTCAGAAAATATCAAAAGTGCTTTAAAATGCTATTTTAAGCTTCCTGAGTTCATTCTTGATCTAAAAAGTATTTTACGGATTTTTCGCCTAAAAATCCCGAACCGGTGTCCGGATCGAGCGCTTAAAAGCCCGTTCGGCCAAAAAATTAGCTAACGGCTTCGGAATGGCCCGAATTCCTGGGGAATGGAACTTCCCAACACCCTAGGGTTCTCATAAAAGTTTCGCGCGAAATCGCGCTGGCTTGATATTTTAAATTACACTGCAAAGTTACAAGGTTGCGTGTATCAGTTAACCCCTTTCCAGTCTTTGGAAAAATCTGAAATTTTTACCTGATACAGATCTTTTGAAAATAACTAGGGTCTCTGTTTCGTATTTTGGCAAAATCTAGCTCTAGCTATTTTTTATAAATTCGTGAAAAATTCTATTTCTGACGCCCTAAAAAATCGCTATTTTGGAATTTTTCGAATGTAATACCCCGATTTGTCAAAACGTAATTTTGACGCCCTAAACACGAATTTTAGACTATTGTAAGAACAATTTAAACAATCAATTGGTATGAACAAATTGAAAAATACTTACTTGTTTTAACTTGATATATTTCAAGAAAAATCCACCGATCTTCTAGCGGTTATCCACCGATCTTCTAGCGTAAATTTTTTTTGTTTGTATGTAGGTGAGATAGGGAGAATGAGGAGGGTGGAAAAAATGATTCGGGGAGGAGGGATTTTATAGAGAGGAAGAGAAGAACCGTGAGTGAACAGCAGGGAGGGGGAGGGGGGAATGACATGTGGGGGTGGGGGGGTAGGTTGGTAATGACATGTGGGGGAAGAGGGGGTTCACGGGTGGGGGAAAAGGACATAGGGTGGGGGCCACGGGGTGGGGGGCAAGGGGGTGACGCTTGGGGGGGCAAGGGGGTGGGGTCACGGAAGGCAATAATGCCAACCGCATGTAGGAGTTGCGGTTGGGCATTATTGCCACCATTTTCTCACGAGTTTTTCATTTTCTCGTGATATTTTCGTGAATTTCTCATAGTATTTTCGTCCTTTTTCGTCCCTTTTTGCGCCACGTGGCCAACCGCTGCTCTTACCTGCGGTTCGGTGGAAAAATTGTTATTTCTCCACCGGTAGATGTGGATCGGTCCCCATATATATATATATATATATATATATATATATATATATATATATATATATATATATATATATATATATATATATATATAATAACTTCGTCTGCTTGTTAACAAGACTCCAATCCTAAGGCCGGATTAAAAGAGGAGGCCTATGAACAAAGGCCTAGCTAGGCCTGGCACAAACCCGGCCTTTAATTTTGGACCAAGGGCTAGGACTAGGACAGGCCCTCATATCCTTGAGATAGTCCAGCCCAGGAGGCCCATTTCTCCATGGCCCATGGCTTAGCCCGACCCGTTTTCTCCCAAGCCCAGCCTTTTGATAATACATTTTTGCCACTACCACCACCAATATAACTAACACAATTTTAACAATATAGAAATTATAAAAAACATATGTAGATATTTAATTTTGGTAAGATGGGTATATTTGTATAATGGTATAATTTTTAGACATATGTGTTGTTTTACCGAACATGTTAACTTGTTTTTCGATAGTGAAAATTTAATTACTTTCAACGCTTAAGTTTTTAGTACTTAAATTTTAGTTTTATCAAACAGCCCCTTAGTTAGGTCCTAAATATTAAACTTCAAAAAGTATCATTATGAATTACGTGGAATGACCAAAATACCCTTATGTCCTTGCCCTATTTGCTTTAAATGCCATTCTTCTGACTTTTTCTCTCTCTCTCTCTCTCTCTCCCCTACCCGATCAACGTCTCTCACCTCGCTTGCCGACCACCCCACCACACACACAAGGGTCCCATCCCCCCTCCCCCCCTCACTGCATGCACACATAAACGCGCCCACCACAGTTCTCTCCCCCCCCCTCGCGGCCAGCTCTCACACATGAAAATACACACAATGAACAACCCAGCACACACTAAACGCATGCACCCACCACAGTTTCCCTTCCCTCCGTACACAAACAGACACCCACAAACCCATACTACTCTCACACACAAACACGCACACACCATACACCCATTGCACGCACACCTAACACACACACACAGAGAGTGAAGACACACACACATTGTACATGGAACACATGTGTGCGTGCACACAGAGTGCATACCAAAGACACACAGAGCATGCCAAACACACCGAACACATGCACACAGTGAACACACACACACACACACACCGAACACATACACACACAGAGCACGCCAAACACACTGAACACATGCACACAGTGAACACACACACACAGTGTGCAGAGTTGTGTGCGTGCACAGCAGTAGTGTGATGGGTGTGTGGAGCGGTGGGTACATGGGTTTGTGCAGAGTTTGAAAGAGGTGGAAGGGGAGGACGAGAGTTGGGCTGAAGGTTCGTATGTGTAAAGTTGGAAAAAAAGGGGAAGAGGGGGTAGGGGTGAGCTAACCGGGGGAAAATGTGTGCAAGGGGAAAGTGTGTGCAGAGTTGGAAAGGAGGGGGTTGGGGGAAGGGGTTGGGTTGATAAGGGGAGTGCGTGTGCAATGTTAAGAAGAGGTGGGGGGAGGGTGTCTGACAGGGAGTGATGAAAAGGTAAAAAAAGAAGGGGAGGGGGGGGGGGGGGGGGAGAAATTGTCATTAAAAAAACCGTTACGCATTGTTAAAATTTATATTCTCCATTAATGGTGCCCAATATTTATAAGTGTGGTGAGTTTAGTGCTTAAATTTTAAAGTAGAGGAGGAGGAGCCACATGATCACATAAAGTACAAAGGGTCATTAACTAGTTTCCGAAAAGAAAAAAAAGGACAAAAAGAAAGAGCTTGCTACAAATATGCGTTAATTTCACAGAAAGAGGCTCTCCTATGAACTTCGTTCCCAACGGCGTGGCTTCAAAATGGAAACTTCTGTGAACGTCTTTAAGGCTGTATTATACCCCCCAAAAGGCGTGCATGCTACTGGCGTATAAACATGATCGCCTGTTTAGACGTGTGTGAGGTGCTTTAACCAAAGTGTCAAGCTTCTTCTGAGATCTACAAGATCGAAATTTCACAGCATATTGCAGGCTTTATCTCTCTACAGTATCTTGCAGGTTACCACCAACCAGCCCTGTTCCCAACATAAATCTCATCAGAACCCAGTCCTCAACATAGAGTCTGAACAACATAATTGACATATCAAATATTGTCAGAGTTCTGAAGCTTTGATCAGCAACTCAAATATGTAGCAAAGTTACATGATAGTTTGCTACATGATAGAGCTTGCAAGCAAGATAAAGAAACCAAAATCAAGACATAACTAAGAAATCAAAACCACTCATAAACCCACAACGATGTTGTAAACCTTCATATGACAAGTAAGACTACCTACCAAACTCAAACTACAAGCATATTACCAAGAACCAAGATGAAGTTCTCCATATTCAAGAGAATTTTAACAGTTACATTTCCACGATACCAACACTCTGAATTAACAACATAAACCATAAGGAAGCATCATTTCAAGGTAAAATGACAACCAGGTGCAGGTGATAAGATCTACAAATTTCACTTAGCGAGCAGAGCATGCTGAGCCTGAGTCTCCTGCTGCTGATAGTTCAAAGGCCTCCTGAAAAGCATAATATGTGGCTCTGGTCGGTGGATGGCATAGTGAACCCAACCACGGCTCTGCTGAACTCCAATTGCACGCCATTCATTCTAAAAAAGCATAGAACAAGTCAGAACACGAATTTTAACCAAGCAATTTAAATAAAAGATAATATCAGTTGATCTGTTTCGAAATCAAGGAGCCAGAATAAATCATAAATTCAGGTCGTATAGCAATCAGATCTCTATAAAATTGGCAACAGAGAAAGAGAAACACACATCACTCACTAAAATGCAGAGAAATTGGAGCAATAATCAACAGTAGACCTTCATTTTAATATGAGTGTAATTTCTCTCTAGAACTAAAAGGTTTGCAAGTCGACAATAAAAGTAGCCCTAATTTTGTATTTACTGCTTCATTTTCTCAGTAGCCGATTTTAATAAAATTAGCTACTTGGCAATAGCTAATAAGAAATGCGTGAAACATAGCAGTAGCCGAATACTACACACATATGGAGCAAAACAATCCAAAATGCAATAACCACTGCTATGTCTTTCTCGTTTCTCTGGCACACTGAACATGATAAACTAGTCCAGTTTCAGTATACAGTTTCACTTCAGAGTAGCCAAATAGAAAAGTCACTTGTACAGATGAAGCCAAACAGCCTTCCCAACCCCCTATGACAAGGCAACTTTACGTTCAGTTTTCATGTCAGAGTTTAACTTCCTCCGATCATTGAATTTTCTGCTTTGACTTTTTTTCAAAATCCTTGAATCGATTTAGTACATGTAAGCAGCAAATAAAACCCAGTACTAACAATAATTGGTTCGCTGGTTGATCAAACTACAATTGTAGGTCATACAAATTCAGAAGTCCAATTTAATTTCGACTGATGTTCTCAAAAAGAAACTATCCAAATCCTAATAGAAGCCAATTATCATCCCAAGCCAATCAAACTTCACAAAGCCCTAACAGAAGGCCAAAAGCAACACATGTGAAATGTTCACGCTCATTCATCGCAATATAGCAGAGGCACATAGTCCATAACATTTCTCTATTTACTTCAGGAAAATCAGCATTACTAACCACTTCTGGTACTGACACTAATTCTGAATATCTGGACAGTAGAATGAAATTTTCAACTAAAGTAATCACAAATCCTAATCTAATCGCTAGTACTTCAATTCCTCAGCAGTCCAACAAAGATAAACCTTACAAATACCCTAAGAAGAATCGACAATTAGTACTTAGCACTTACTTCAGAGAGAAGCCGATTTTTGGGGAGCAGTTTGGCCACTTCAGGAGGAAGGACCACATGCCTGTCATTACGGCACAAACAAACGTACCACAAAACCTCAATTTAAAATTTGAAACTAAGGAAATAAACGCAACTTATCAAATCAAGAACAATTGACTGTACCGGTACTCGTAGGTGTCATCGAAGTACTTATCGGAGTACTGGATCTGACCCATTGTTTAAACTGTTCAACTTGGCGTATGAGATTTAGGGTTTGATCGATTGCTCAGCCGAGATCTGTAAAAATACGATACGTGAGCAAATCGACAAGACTTAGCAAGTTATCAGGAAGAATGAGCGATGGCTTTTGGGGAGACGGGAAATAACTCACTACCTCGTAGAGAGAGTTGAGGAACTGAAAGGAGAGCGTAAAGGGGAAAAGGACCCACTATTGGAACGTGATGAGGAGGGCGTCCGTCAATGATTTTTATATTTGGGAAATAATAAAATATTGAAACGGTAAAATAAAGTAAAACAAATTTGGTTTGAAATTTGAATTTTAAACTTTTTCCCGATGATCAGCCCCCCACTGTCAATAAAATGAAGTTAGCCTTATCTTTAGGCTTGGCAACCAAGGGGGACTAACTTGGGCCCAAGAAGAAAAGCTAAAAGATAGATTGTTCGGAATGATTCTTAAAAATAAATTTGAATCCGTTTATAAAATTAGCTTTAATCTATTTTAAATTTTCTAGATTAAAAGTTGTTAAAAATGTTTGGATGAAAAAATATTAAAGTAGATTTAGTGTGACAAAATTATCATGTAGTGTATTCAAATTGAAAGAGAGCATTTAATGTCTGTGTATATGTGAGGATATTTTGGTAATTCTTTTTGTCAAACTTTATTCTACGAAATTGATTAAATCAAAATCTAAGAAAATGAGGATTCTGGATTTAATCAGTTTTGAACATATCGGAGCAGATTTAATCAGTTATTTTTTTCTTTTTGCCAAACACTTAAAACCTGTTTTAATCTGGATTTAATCAGGTTTGACCATTTTAGAATCGATCTCAACTATCCTCTTAGTCTTGGTCCTAGTTTGTTTGAGAGATTATGAGGCTGCTAACTCTATGAATTGCATTCTGTAAAAAGAGAGCTATAAGAAACATATATCCTCTTGGTCAACCCCGAAAGGTTCGCTCAGCTAAAAACTTGATGAAAAAATACAACCCTGATATCCTTTTCTTGCAAGAAACCCCCCTTTCCTCGTCAAATGTTATTTCTCCCTTTTCAAGACTGGGGCTCACCTCGTCTGTTATCGTTGAGCCTATAACTAATTCTAGCCATCGAGGTACTAGTGGTGGCCTTTGGCTAGCTTGGAAACCCTCTATTTCAACCTCTAAAATTTTCTCGAGCAAACATCTTCTGCTCCTCAAATTCAATAACCCTTCCTTCGGGTTTTGGTTGGGTGCTTTTATCTATGGCTACCCTAACCCTTCAAATAGAAAGGAAACTTGGTCCCACATATCTCAAATTCCTATGCAAAACTCGAGACCCCTTCTTATTATTGGTGACTATAACCAAGTCAAAAAACAACTCTGAGAAATATGGTTCCAATGCCACAATCATACCTGGAAGACCTGCATTCCTTGACTTTATATCTCTTCATGGTCTGATTGACTTAACCAAGATGGACCTCCTTTCACTTGGACCAGTTGTCGAACAAATTCAGTCTGTACCTTTGAAAAATTAGATAAAGCAATGACGAACTCCAGTTGTTTATATCTCTTCCCCCAAGCAACGGTACAAAATTTAGGAATTCAAATATCAGACCATGCCTCTATCTTATAGGATATCACTCCCTCGTGGTCTAGGGCAAAGCTCCCCAAATCCTTCCAAGCTTTTTGGCTGCTACACCCTGATTACAACAGACTGCTTAGAAGCTCGTGGCAATGTAAATCTATGGTTTTCCCCCTCTTCTGTATCGTTCAAAAAGGAAAATGATGTTGACTTTAAAAGTCTGGACTTATATTTGGATGATTCCATATTTTCCACTCTAACATTAATCTAACAATCTTACTAAGTGTATGATTTCAGGACCAATCATAACGTGAAATGTTCTCTGGTCAAAGATTGGACTTGGACGTGAATTTGATTTGGACTTGGACCTAGTATTGGTTTCTTTTGTTGTAATTAAAAAAATCTAAGTCTTCTTAAAGATCTTCCAGAAAATCAGAAAAGACGAAACCAAGAAGTTTTCCTCCAAAGGGTTTTCACTCGAAGGAACAAGTTTCCTTGCAATTGAATCCTTCGGTCGTAAGTTGTGCGTGTCACATTCATCTTTCATTTGACCGAAAAACAATTTTTCATTCGATTAAATCTTTCAGTCTTTACTTATCTTGTTTTAAAATCGCTTTCAGTCGAAGCAAAAGTTTTCAGTCAAAATAAAACTTTTTCAGTCAAAGCAAAAGTTTTCATCGGAAGTAAAACCTTTTCAGTCAAAGCAAAAAGTTTTCAGTCAAAACAAAAAGTTTTCGGAAGCAAAAGTTGTCATCGGAAGTAAAACCTTTGCAATTGAAACAAAAAGTTTTTAGTCGAAGCAAAAAGTTTTCAGTCGAAGTAAAACCTTTTCCGTCGAAGCAAAAGTTTTTCAATCGAAGCAAAACCTTTTCAGTTGAAGCAGAAGTTTTTATTCGAAGTAAAACTTTTTCAGTCGAAGCAAAAGTTTTCATTCGATGCATAGTAGTTTCCATTCGACTGAATCTTTTAGTGTTCCAGAATATCTCACCTCTTACATTTTATTCGAATGAATCCAAGATTCATTCGACCGAATTTCTCAGAGATGTGCAACCTTTTCCTTCGACTGTTTTTTTTCATTCATTCGAATGAATCTCTGTGTTATCCCTTTTTTTATTTTTTAACGGTCATATTCCTTCTTAGTACAAAGGGACTCTTAGAGAATTTATTATTCACTTTCTGATCTTTGAAAAATCTCTCATACTCTTCTCAAAAAGACTCTCTCATCTTATCCTTACTTTGATATACTATTCTTTGAGTGAGTTCCTCTTTGAGCTATTAAACAACAAGCCTCTTGGTTCAGTTCTTTTAAGGTTTTAGATCTTTCCACCTAAGAAAGCTTAGCTTTGTTGTTTTCATTGTAATATTTACTCATAAAGGAGTGTGTAATGTATTTCAATTATAAAACCTCTTTTCACTTGTAATCATTGGAAACCTTGAAGGGTTTTCAAATCTGTACTATGATTTGAGCTAGCACGCGAAGCTAGCTATTTAGTGAAAGGCTCGAGCAGGTCTCCCTTGTGTGGAGTGCTCGGGGACTAGATGTAGGTAGCTAGGGTCGAACCAGTATAAATCTTTGTGTTGATTTGTATTTACTGTTTCTGTTATTACATAGTAAGTTAAATTTTTAATTCTGCTTAAAGTTGTAAACACTATTCACCCCCCTTTAAGATATGTTTAGGAGATCTCTAATATTTTGAAGTTCCACAGCCTTTGGGCTCATCCGTGGACAAATTTTGGAATCTCAAAAGTACCTTTGTGATGCCCAAGCGAACTTCCCAAACCCCTCAGCTATCGAAGAAAGCCTTAAAATCTCAAGACATATGGGATGGCTTCTTGACACTGAAGAACTTTTTTGGGCTCGAAAAAAAAAAATGAAAGCACGTTGGATCAGAGATGGTGACCCAAGCTATTCCACACCACCACCCGTATCCACCAGAAAACAAACCATATTACAAGTATTTTGAACAAGTGAAATGAATGGTGCACTGCGGAGACTGATATCATGAGTTTTTTTTTTAAAGTTACTTCTCTGTATTATTCATAGAACCTAATCTCCAAAACTAACTACCAACAGACTCTCTCTTGAAAGTCTAGATGCACCTCTTCAGGCGAAGCATCTCAACGTTCTCAATCATCCATTTAGTGGTAAAGAAATTAAAGAAGCACTTTTTGACCTTGCACCACTGAAAGGTCCAGGACCCGACAGCTTGCCCCTTGTTATATATCAGAAATGTTGGGACTTCATGAAGAATGACATATCAGCTGGAGTACTCTCGTTTCTGGACTTTGGCCATATTCTTTCAGAAATAAACTTCTCTTATAACCATTATCCTGAAAAAACCAAACCATGTAGTCCCTCTGACTATAGATCTATCATCCTATGCAATACGATTTATAAATTGCATCAAAAGTCCTGGCTAACCAACTCAAGCTCATCCTACCTGATATATTTTCTCATTATCAAAATGCCTTTATTAAAGACAGTGCCATCTCGGACAATATTCTCATTGCCCAAGAACTCATCAACATTATTAGAACAAAGAAGAAGGGCTCTGAAGTTCTTTCTGATGTAATACCTCGCACCTAGAATATGGTTTACGGTAAATCTTAAAATTTTAGTTAATTCTTTAGCAGCGGTAGTGGTAATATACATTAGTTGAAGTCTTTAGCGACCATTATCGCCAGTTGTATTGATTGTGACCTTTAGCGATAATTTATAATGCTCTAAGGTTACAAGTTAATGAGATGGGGAGATTGGAATACCCGAAATTTTATTTAGTCGACAAAAACTTTTTTTCAGATCTTAATCTAAAGAGTTTGTAGTCTTTTAAAGTGATGTGGATGAAACAAGAAAATAGTTAAGTGTGAAGAGCATCTCTACAGATATTCCAAACTAGCGCAACCATATATTAATGAGACCTTTAGAGGACAGTCGTCCAAGCTTTTGCAGCCACCTTATTTTACGTAAATTAGAGAGAGAGAGAGAGAGAGAGAAGAAACAAGCTATGGCAAGAAGATTTCAAGGTAAAAAATTTTAGCCTCCCTATTTAATCTTGGCCATGTTATTGGTAGTTCCAGCTAGGTTTTTATGTATGAATTCAGTGGTTTTTGGTTTGAGTGTTAAGGTATTGTGCGTGTTTCAGAGAGTGAGATGTGGGTGTGTTTGAGAAGAAGGCTACTGTAAAAAGGCATAAAAGTAGGTTAGGATTTTTATCATATCTCATTTATTTCAAATCCAATTGAGATTATTTTGCTCTTTCTGAATACCTCATTGCGTCGCCTTCAACTTTATAGTTTTGAGTTTTCTCAGAATCCCACGTTTGTAAATTGAAAAATGACCTTAAATTCAATTTACTGCAGAAGTCCAGATTTTTTGATTTCTGGCAGTTACTTTGATTTGTCATAAAAAAATTAATTAGTCATTGATTTTTTAGAGATTTGAAGTGTTTCTGTTCCAAAATAACCATTGAACAAAACTGGTCTACACAGAGATGTGTTGTTTTGATCAGTCAATTCGATTTACTGTAGAGAAGTTATTACTCATTGGATTTTTATGACCCTTATATTTCTGAAAACCTTAGAAGGTCTAATTTAACTTTGTACTTTTGAGTTTTCTAGTATTCTTCATGTATCAGGCTCAAAATGGTCAAGGTAAAAAACTAGGGTTTGCTGAAAAAAATGTTGTTTCTAGAATTACAAATTAGTCCATTGTCCAAAATTCTTTAAACCATTTTAGAGAATATCTGGGCAAAGTGCAAAACTAAAACTCCATTATTTTTGTAAAAGCTTCAACATGGAATTTTTTTTGTGATTTTTCTGGGTATGGAATGGGCCTGAAATGATTTTATTTTAAAAACAGGCTTTTGAATTGTTTGATACAGTAAATAAAATTATTTTTAGCCACAAATTTGAGCGTGGTATAAAGACATTGAGATGCTTGAGCATTTGAGATTTCGTGCCATTTCGGTGCCGTTTGAATACATTTTAAAATAGGAACCTTAGCACTCAATTTAAGGAGAGGTTTAGGGTTCCGAAATGAAAAATTCGCAGAAAGTACATTTTTGTCCAAAAAAAATTCCACCTAGTTTTTTAAAAAGATGTTTTAAGTTATATGGGGTGTGTAACGGTACGTTAGGCATCAGGGGTAATTTGATAATTTTACACAAGCCTAGGGGGCTATTTTGGTAATTTCGAGCACTTGGGGGAAATTTAGCAGTTAGGCATGGTTGAGCTGCAATAAATAACATCCATATGGTTTATTGTTTAGGTTTCGATAGACAAGAGTTAGGGCAGGTCTGGAACAAGAACCAGAAGCGCTTAGCTATCCAAGTAAGTACTCTTGCTATGTTCCTCCATACAACATATTTTTCAATATATGTATATGTATATGTCATTTTACCAAATGGAAGTCTTTGAAGTTCTTGTAATGATTGTGTTTTCATGTAAACCATTTGATGAAAATTTGAGTTAAAAAGGCCATGGTCTGTTCTGTGAATAGATGATTTAAATTCGGTACATGTTGAATGAGATGGTAAACTTGACTAGGTTGTTGTGCCCCATATCCAACAGGAGAATGTTGGATTTTGGGTCCTGGTCAACGGGGCTTGTACGTTGATACACAATACTGTTGCTTGTGATTTGCCCTTGCGTCCATATAATTATCATCCTGGGTGTAGGAAGGATTTCAGGCCCTTGTCAGGGGAGCTTATACGCTGACCGCAACACACCTAAGAATGAATTATCTCTGCTGAATCAAATGAGCTTTTTTTATGATTATACTCCGATTTGAGAACCTTTTTCTGCAAATGCATATATGTATGTGTATATAATGAAGAATGTTATCTTATGGTGACATTGAATTCCTGATTTTGAAAAGAAAAATTCATGGCATGTTTTGAAACCCTCAAACCTATTTTTGGGGACATGGTATGTGTGCTTACTGGGCACCAAGCTCATTCTTTAAATATTTTTCAGGCGATTACCTAGATGGAACCTGCACTGATGAGAATCACAAGGATGTAGTTGCGGGAGACGACTGCTAGAGGAGATACAGTCCTCATAGTTAATAAATCTCTGGGTGACATGCTAGTACTGATTTGTATTTTAAGAATTTTGGAGCTTACGTCTCCTCGAATTTCTTCATAATTTTCAATTACTTGTAAGTGAGAGTTTTAAATTAACTGTTGAGGAAATTCTATGTGAGGCTTGTAATAGCCAATGAATTGTTTTAGAATTTAGCAAGTTGGAATGAATTCTTAGTACAGATTGGAGTAGGCCTGGTAGAGCCCTGATGGAGGCTTAGTAGGCCTGCAGCCAGTCACGGGCCTAATTCATGGGCTCACCTATGGGTTCAGGTTGTAACAGAAATGGTATCAGAGTATTTCGATTTTAGGATATTAGAGTTTAAGTAGTGATGAACTCTGTAGTGTGGTGAAATGCTCGAAGTTGCCATGATTGTGATTGATGTTTTGACTTGCGCTTTGAAGGTTATATGAACCATTATAAGGATTTTTTTTATTTTTTTGTAAAGGTGAAGTTAGCTCATGATAATGGGAGGATATATTTCTAATTGCAAGAATCCTAGCCAAGGTTGTAGAGTAGCATGTATCAGAATAGCTAGATAGAGATTATGCAACTATGTGGTTTACATGTTCAAAGTTTAGAGAGCTTGAGACTTTTGAAGGTGATGTTATTTTCGAGGTTAGAGATAAGGGAAATTTGACGAAAAGTTTTCTTTTGCAACTGGTAAAACGCAATAATGTATTTCGAATGCAGTTAATTAAAAATCTTGTGAACCTAGGTCTCAAATCTTAGAGTGTACTTGAAAGAAGAACTAAACTCTAAACATCAAGGTCATCGATTCTTGAGGTTTTGGAACTATTAGAATGCAAGTATAATATGATAGGGTTGAGTTTGACACTACGATTTGGGAGTAAATTGTTGTGTTTGAGTATTCGTGGGCATGAAATCCGTGGCAGTTTGGGTAGTGTTTGCCTATTGTAGTGGCTACCACAGTGGAAGCGTAGTGCGTAGACATTGTAAGAATTGTGAAATTTGAGACCGAATTTCTTATAATAGGGAGAGCTTGTAATATCCTAGTCTCAAATTAGGCTTATGGTTAATTTTGATTAAAATACTTGACACTTCAAAGATTGTTCACTAGGTGAGACTTTGCAGTTTAGTGACGATTTAGTTGTATAAATAGAGAAATGTGGAGATAGCATTTCCAGAATGGATGAGCTAGTGAATTAAGGATATTGATAATTAAGATTGTGTGAATAAAAAAGCCCGGTACTTTGAGGTCTTTAACGTATATACGCTATAAGTCACTTGAAATTTGGATATGAATTATTGCCGACCGTGTAATTGGATGTACAGATATCACCATTTGAGGTGTTATGAAGATGGATACCAGAGATCAGCCATGGTTAAAGTGCAGTAATCTAAGAAACACCAAATTTCAAGGACTAAATTTTTTTAAGGGTAAGATAATGTAATACCCTGCACCGAGAATATAGTTTACGGTGAATCCTAGAATTTTAGTTAATTCTTTAGCGGCAGTTGTGATATTATACATTAGTTGGAGTCTTTAGCGACCATTATCGCCAATTGTATTGATTGTGACCTTTACCGAAAATTTATAAATCTCTTAGGTTACAAATTAATGAGATGGGGAGATTGGAATACCCAAAATTTTATTTAGTTGACAAAAACTTTGTTTTAGATCTTAATCTAAAGAGTTTGTAGTCTTTTAAAGTGATGTAGATGATATGAGAAAATAGTTAAGTGTGAAGGAGGTCTCTAGAAATATTCCAAACTAGGGCAACCATATATTAATGAGACCTTTAGAAGACAGCCGTCCAAGCTTTTGCAGCCACCTTATTGTTCATAAACTAGAGAAAGAGACCATTTTTGTCCAAAAAAAACCCACCTAGTTGTTTAAAAGGATGTTTTGAGTTATATTGGGCGTGTAACGGTACGTTAGGTGTCAGGGATAATTTGATAATTTTACACAAGCCTAGGGAGTATTTTGGTAATTTCACGCACTTGGGGGAAATTTAGCAGCTAGGCATGGTTGAGCGGCAATAAATAACAACCATATGGTTTATTGTTTAGGTTCTGATAGAGAAGAGCTAGGGCAGGTCTGGGAACAAGAACCAAAAGCGCTTAGCTTTTCAAGTAAGTACTCTTACCATGTTCCTCCGTATAACATATTTTCCAATATATGTTTATGTCATTTTACCAAAGGAAGTTTTCGAAGTTCTTGTAATGATTATGTTTTCATGTAAATCATTTGATGAAAATTTGAGTTAAAAAGGCCATGGTCTGTTCTGTGAGTAGATGATTTAAATTTGGTACATGTTGAATGAGATGGTAAACTTGACTAGGTTGTTGTGTCCCATATCCAATAAGAGAATGTTGAATTTTGGGCCCTGGTCAATTATTATCCCGGGTGTAAAAAGGATTTCGGGCCCTAGTCAGGGGGGCTTATATGATGAATCCAAATGAGCTTTCTTAATGATTATACTCCGATTTGAGGACCTTTTCTACAAGTACATATATGTATGTATTTATAATGAAGAATGTTATGTTATGGTGACATTGAAAAGAGAAATCCATGGCATGTTTTGAAACCCTCAAAACTATTTTAGGAACATGGTATGTGTGCTTACTGGGCCCCAAACTCATTCTTTAAATATTTTCCAAGCGATTACCTAGATAGAACCGGCATTGATGATAGCCATGAGGATGTAGTTGAGGGAGACGACTGCTAGAGGAGATACAATCCTGATATTTAATAAATCTCTTGGTGACATGCTAGTACTGATTTTTGTTTTGAGAATTTTGGAACTTACGTCTCCTCGAAATTTCTTCATAGTTGTTAATGACTTATGAGTGAGAGTTTTAAATTTATTGTTGAGGAAATTCTATGTGAAGCTTGTAATAGCCAATGAACTGTCTTAGAATTTTGCAAGTTAACCTCGACAAATTTTTGCTCTTTTGCAGTCCAAACTCTCCAGTAAGCATGATTGATTATGTATCCAGATGTCTTAATATCAAGATAGAAATAGAAACTTCGGATTTACCTGGGCACTTATTTGGATTTAGTATCTAACAGGAAATTACTCTTCCATGACCTCATACAAAAAGTTCATTCAAGATGTGCAGGTTGGAAAACTCACTCACTTAACAAAGCAGGACGGACCACGCTCTTATCCTCTATACTCTCAGTCTTCTTGCATATCAAATGCAAGTGTTCATCTTCCCATCCTGCGTTTGCAATCAGCTAAATTTTATTTAGCCCCTTCTTCTGGCTGGAGAACATGATAAGAAAACCACACCTCCAATCAGCTGGTCATATATTTGTGGCCCTAAGAACTGTGGTGGTCTGGGCTTTAGAAACCCCAATCTCTTCAACCTTGCATTACTTGCAAAAACTAGATGGAAAACTCACTAAACCTAACTGTCTTACAGCCAAATACTATTGATGCCAAAAATTCCTTCACTCCACAAAGCCATCCATCTCCTCTTGGGCTTAAAAAGGGATCATTGTTGGCATCTCTGTTCTCAACAAAGGAATCTCTTAGCAAGTTGGAAATGGCACGGCTATTGATATTTGGCAAGACGACTGGATTCCTAATCACCCTAGCTTCATCTCTACAAGAATCAAAGGGATCCATATCTCACTCTCAGGCTCCATGGACCTGCCTATCTGGTATCTGGAATCCTCTGGCATATTCTTTGTCTCCTCTGCCTATAACCATCTTTATTCTGATCATGCTCACAATGGAGACCAGCACCCTGTTAGTTTGCCCTCTAACCCAGATCTAGTATGGAAAGCTATTTGGAAACTTCACCTACCATCTAAATTACCTTCTTCTTGTGGAAACTCATCATGAATCGTCTCCCTGTCAGAAAATTCCTCTTTCAAATAAGAGTATCAACTCAGGAAAACTCTACTCTCTGCAACTCTTTATAGGAATCAACTGAACACCTATTTATTTCATGTCATAACAATAACCCTCTTTGGTCTTCCATTAACCTTTCTGTACCTCAATCCATCAACCTTGACTCGTTTAAGAATGGCTAATTGCCCGGATCTCGATACCAAACTCATCCTGCATTCTCCAACTTTGAAATATCATCTTAATCATCCTTTGGCTTATTTAGACTAACCAAAATAAAGTGCTATTTCAGCAAGAGAGATCGAACATTGACAGTATCAAAGCTATGGGACAAGTTCTAAGTCATGAATACTGGCTCTAATACCAACCAAGGACTCTGGCGAAAGCTTCTCACAAGAAGACTTACATCTCCGACACTGTCAACGAGACATTATTCGTCATTATTTACTCTTGCCAAGAAGTTATCACATATTCTTCTTCTATTCTCTGCCACTTCAAATCTGATTCAAGAGATCTCCGACTACGAATCAACTTATTTAAGTCTTTTGACCTGCATATCAATAACTTCGAAGGCATTTTCCCTTCAAACAACTGTAGAGATGGATATCTCAAAGGCTTTCTCATATGTCTTTACTGGCTCTCCAATCTCTACATTACTCACTTACATATTTTTACTGACAATAAATTACTTATGTTTTGCGTTACAGCTACCTAGCAGATGTAGTGGTATCATCGATGCTGGTCTCATGGAGGATATTCAATTTTCCATTACGGATTTTCACCATCTCCAGCTTAGTTACTCTCCTTTGACCAACTGAAGAAAGGAAGGGAAGCTAAAACTTTTGCTCCTAGGCATGCAGCACTACCATATTTGGCTCCTTAGCAGGCACATATATTTTGGATGCACTACTGATGTAAATATTTGTATTTTGTTCTATGGCCATCCTCTCCACCAAACTTAGTTCAATTGGGTTGTAATCTTTAATTTTTAAATAACTTTATCTATGTTTACTTTCAAACTCTATTTTTCATGGTAAATAGCTAGCCTACTCATGTAACCATGTAAATTGACTTGTTTTCATATATAAAAAATTATCCTGTTTAAACCAAAAAGAAATATATATAAAAAAATATACGACAAACATCCCTGGCCCCAGAAATTATAGCATGACAATATAAAAACCAACCTAAAAAGCTAAATACAATTAACAAGAAATTTAAGACCCAACACATTAGACCTATAGGGAATAAAAAACACAAAAGTACAAATTCAAATATACCTTTATCCCCTGAGGGCGGACTCTCTATTAAGTCGAATATATCCTTCAAAATCTGATCAATGCTATCATTTAAACCCATGCAACACAGAGCACATGCCAACAAACCTATCTAATCCACTGAAATCCAGTGTCAACTACCGACCATGCACCACCACCCCACCACTGCCCCCGTATAGCAACCCCCCTGACCACCAACTTAACAAACAGAAGATAATTTCCCCAACCACCCCACCACACACAATGACACCACACCCACAATGGCCAAATGCACCACGCTAAGACCACTTAGTACCAAACCAACAAAGAGAAAGGGCACCAAGCTAGGGGGAGGGGGATAACAAGCCCTAACCTGAAACTACACCCTTACTCTTAACAGCCGAATCCAAAACAAATAATAAATAGAAAGGCACCATGCTAGGCGGAGGGGATGAAAAAACCTAGCATGAAACTATGCCCTTACCTCAAACGTCACCACTGCTGATGTTGTCGACGTCGCTGCCACCATTGTTGTTGCCTTTGACGATGTCGTTGCCGCCATCGTCACCACCCACCACACCCTAAAACACCATTAAGAAGAAGCACCCAACCCCCTAACCTACCTGCAACCGCTGCCACCCCAACACCCAAACCTCTGACCCACTTAACGAAACCATCCTAATAAACCATATATGGCTAGATTTTATATCTACCCCCCAATCGAACCACCAACCCATGATTGAATTTGAAACCATCTCCTAGGAAAAAAAACAAACCAAGCCATAGAACACTACAAAAAGTACCATGCCACCACCAGCTGGTGAAAACCAGTAGTGACAAGGGAACAAGGCTACGAAGAGAGAAGTAGTTGGGGGAGAGAGAGAGAGAGGAATTAGGGCCTATAAGAGCTATAAATGAATGTTATGATCTGCTTGACTAACAATGTTTGCAAGGAATTCTTTAAAAAATAAGAACACCAAAAAAGGGAAGAAAAAAAAACTCATGTCTTAAATTTAAAACTTGCATGTCGAGTGTCGTCAAATGTACTCTGTTATAGAAGTTAATTTATATGTACTTGACTGAGTCAAACTTATAAAATGGTCCGGAACTGATGGTTCCAATTATAAGACGGTCGAATATATTATAGAATAACCTCCTAATATTTCTTTTTTCTGCCCACTAGTGTAGCTATTTGGTTAAGATTATTCGTAGCCATATTGTGCAGCTTTTGGTGGTCAAGCACCATTTTAAGTTCTTATAAGAATCAAGGTTTTTATAATGCTAATGTTATCTCCTTGTAGATAGATATGTTCACTGGTATACAAATAATTATCTTGTGTGTTACTATAAACAACTACTTTGTCAGAACCTCTAACATGATACTACCTTGAATAGAGTATATGGTGCTAGCTTCTTATCTTCTAGCCTTTACTCATAGCTACAAAATGATTTGTAAGTTTATTCATCATTGTAATGTTTCTGCTACAATTATTATGTTAAAATACCCCAGACAAGCTGTGCAACATTTTTAAGCTTTCAGTAACTCATATTTGTGTCCTATCCAAGATCGGTTCTTAATGTATCAATATAGGTTATAGTAGATACTTTTAAATGTCGCTAGTAATACAATAGAGCAAAAGAATTATTATATCAAGAAATCTGAGAATAATATGTATTTTTTTCAAGTAATTAACCACTTTTATGGATTTAGTGGAGTGGTTTTATAGAAAACACCAAAGTCTCTGCTATTATAAGGGGAATACATGTAGATTACCTACTCTAAGACCCATGGCATTGAGAGAGCTGGATGCTACTCTTAGGGATATGACAGCACCAAATATTCAGCAAAATGATGAAACCTTACAGAATCTGCAGACCAATGGACAATTCTCTATCAGAATCGCTTGGGAGGCTATAAAAACTAAAACAATAGTTGTGGCATGGTGGAAACTAGTGTGGTTTAGTGGGCACATTCCAAGATGTGCTATGATTCTTTGGCTACTCTGCAAAAGACGGCTGAGAACTAAAGATAAACTTATGATATGGAATATCACTTAAGAAAGATCAATGTGCATTATGCTCAAGGAATCAAGAAACTACAGATCATTTATTTGTGCATTGCTCATTTGCTCAGGGAGTTTGGAAGCTCAACTTTGGAAAATTGAAATTGAAGGTATTTATACCTCTGCAAACTTGGAGCATTATGTTACAATGTGCTACTCAGCAGTTCAGGGGCAAGAGCTTTAGAGCTAAACTGTGTAAGTTAGTATTGGCAACTATTGTATATGGACTATGGATGGAGAGAAATGCAAGGATCTTTGAACATAAGCAAACAAATCCTCAGAGCTGTTTCGGTGTGATTCAACAATGGATTCAATTTAGGGTAAGGAGTTGGCCTAATGCACCACCAAATGCGAAGAAATGGATTCTCTGTCAAGCATGGAGTCTTGGGAATTTTGTGTGCACGGTTTAAAAAAGAAAAGATGAGGTGGTTTGTATGTAAGAAACATGTAGGACAAGAGAAGTAGAAGGATGGATAGCACTGTAAATATGTAAACCTCTTATTTGTGTACATTTTAAGATTTTGTGCCATAGAAGAACCTTTACCAAAAAAAAAAGTTTATGGAAAATAATACTAGTCATTTTTTTAATTAAATATTTTTCAATAGTTTCTCTCTCCATTTTAAAGTGACGTAAGAAAGGACGTGTCACAACAAAAGGAAATTCTTTTCAGATATCCATGTATATCTGTTTATTATATTTGGGTTGAAAACACGTTAGTATTTTGAAAGTACCCCGAAATCTCATTTGAGGGTCCAAGAGTTTATTTTTTTACACAAAGGGTCTGTGGTTTCAAATTCGCAATAAATAAGGACCTCCGTCCAAATTCCTAACATTTTAGGCAAAACTGTTATGGCAATTTTATCAAGCTAGTTTTATATTTTTTTCAAACCCTACCATCACTACCTCTTTAGTTTTCATCAAAATCGTCAGTTAGAGCAGCTTTGTTTTTTTCAAACCCTACCATCACTACCTCCTCGCTGCCGTCCACTCCCCTCCCTCCCCCTACTCTTCCTCCTCTGCCCTTGCCACCTACGACCTCCCCTCCCACCGGTGCCTCCTCCACACACCTCTCTATGAGCCCAACGCCACTGACTCCACCGCAGGCACCAACGACGTTGTCATCAACTTCTCCAGTAATGCCTACATCACCAACACCCCCAACAACCTTATCTGGAAAGTCAACCTCAAAGGCAAAGCCACCATCCTCTCCAGATCCTTACTTTTCACGGCTAATTCGGTGGAGCGCGGCATGTCGTACAACTCCTGTGGACACAACGGAATTGCTTACATCAGCAAGGGCTACCTCCTCGTAGTCCAATCGAATGCCGGGAAACTTTTCAAAGTTAACGCCGACGACAGGGCAATGAGGACGTTTATGTTAAACAAGGACTAAACGGCGGGTGACAGGATTGACTTTTGGTTTACAACGGAGTTGGGGAGGTGGTCAGCGGTGTGACTTTTGGTTTGTAACGGGGTAGGGACATTGGGGGTTAGCGAGGTCGCGACGGTTTCAGTTGTTTTTCTGGCATTGTCACGGCTCGTCACCGGCAACCAGTGCCTCTGTTGTTTGGCCGTAGGTGGGGCTTGGGAAAGGGGCTGGCTTTGATTTGTAAATTGGGAATAAAATTAGACTTTTGAAAAAAAATATAAAGCTGGATTGACAAAATTGCCCCTGACAATTTTGTTTAAAACATTAGGAATTTGGACAGAAGTCCTTGCTTATTGCGAATTTGAAACTATAGACCCTTTTGTGTAAAAAAAAAACTTTTAGACTCTCATGTGAGATTTCGGGATACTTTCAGGGTACTAACGTGAATTTAACCCTTCATATTTATATCTACCTATCGATATCTATATTTATACTACTAATAACTACCTATTTAGAATAATTACACTTGGCATTCTATAATATTTTTTGAAAAATAACACAAAGATCATCTTTGGTTTCTAAAATTTAAAAACCATTCTAAAAAATGTAGTCCAAAAATCATGGTTGATATGATGAAAATCATAATATCAAGCATGAAATAAAAATATCATATTTTAACTTTATTTTTTTTACTCATTTTATCGAGTGTGATAATAAACACTTATACGTAATGTTTACTTTTTTCACAAAACCCATATCAGTAACTTTGGTTTTTCATGTGCATCGCATGTGCGATGAGGGCTAGTCTATATATATACTATATATAAAAGGAATACCCCTTTTGTTATTTATATATGTATCTATACTATAAATAAAGAGAATACCCTTTGTTGTAACACATCTTTGGTGTAGATAACTAACTATATTAATTGGTGGCTCTTGGCACAATGAGAAGTTTCTTAAAAATGACATAAAATAAAAATATTAACCAATAAATAACTAACTTGAGGACATGTTTGATTTTCAGATTTAAAATATTTATATATCATGATTTTTTAACGAACTTTGAACAACTTTATTGTTGCACATAGGACTATTTAAAATTCATTAAAAAGTATAGTAAGAATATATTCTAGAGGTCAAGCTTGCTTTCATAGAAATATTGTATTACTAACTTCGTTTTTACGCACGCAATGGTAATTAACTATAAGGACATATTATATTACTAGAATGTTGACACTTGACATTCTATAATTTTTTTTATAAAAAAAACGTGAAATAGTAAATAACATATTTGATAAGGACATGTTCGATTTTTATAATTTAAATACATTTTACTATATGTGATAATAAATATTGATACACGATGCTTACTTTTTTTTTTAACATAATTCATATCATTAACTTTACTTTTACACATAGATCGTGTGTGCTACGTTAACTCATATTACTTGTAAAGAGAACATGCCTTTTAATGTTACATAACTATCTATCTGGAATGATGATAAGTGGCATTGCAAAGATTTTTTTTTAACCAGTGACGCAAAATTAAAATCTTAAATGGTTAAAAATTACCTACAAAGATATATTTGGTTGTCACAACTTATATTTACTTTAAGGAATGCGACAATAAACAGTTATATGTATATTTGATTTTTTTCAAAAAAAATCATCATGTTCGGTTAATTAAAAATTTCGTTAGAATAAAAGTCAAAGGTCAAGCTTGATATTATAAAAATATTATATTGCTAACTTTATTTTACAAACGCATCGCGTGTGCGACGATGACTAGTTTATACAATACGAAGGGTGCGAAGTTAATATGGATGTGGCACATCAGTATTAATATCACAGGATTTAAGGGAACTTTACAAAAGTGATTTTTGAAAAAAGATGATTCTCATAAACGCTCCTAAATTAAAGTATTATTCTCCATTAGTTTCGGAGTATATCTAAAATTGATTACTAAGCTAAAATCTTAGATTATATCATAAATTATGGTTTAAAAACAGATTTAAATTATTACTAGCATAATTTGCCCTTAGTTGTGGTATGGTGTTTGGTGAGACAAAATGTGTGTGTAACAAGTTGGTATTGTATTACCTGATTATAGAATAGTATTCAATCCACAATCTTTTTTCCCCTGAAATCTATACTATATTAGTTGGATTTGACTGATCCTATTTTCTAGAATTTTTAAAATTTTAAAATAAAACTAAACATCTGTTAAATCATGATTGGCCATATAGTAACTTCCACCTCATGAACTCTAACTGTCTTACGCCATGGCTAGGAATGGCAATGAGGCAGGGCGGATGCGGAGTTCATGAAATCTGTACCCGCCCTGATAGTCCTTATACATTACCCTACCCCGCCCCGCCCCGCCATCGGATCACGGGATAAGAATACCATCCCCGATCCATCAGACATTTCAAAAATCGGCCCTCGCCTCACCCCTCCCTGATTTACAAAATTGTACATTCAAGACTATATTGCAAAAGATAAAATACAAAAATAACTTTTGTATTTCCAAATTACAATAGATTCTATACGTACTTTTACATATTTACCCTTTTCACTTTTTTTATTCTATTTCTCTCTCCATATTTAAATCTCCATCAATTCATTTTCTCTCTTCTAACTCACTTTCTTAACTTTTTTATTCATTTCTCTCTCCACATTTAACACTCCACTAACTCATTTTCTCTCTCTTGGCCCATTTTTTCCTTTCTTTTCTCTAAAGGGTAAAATAAAAAACACACAATATATCACTTAAATCCTCAATCTACGTAAAAAAAAAGTTAATCAAATTATGTGGGACGAATGGAGTACAATACTGCGTTACAAATCTATGCATCCTATAGGATTATAATACAAAAGATAAAATAGAACAAAATCAAATAATTCCTAAAAAGAGCTTCTTCCCAAAGAAGAGCTTCTCCACTGTCCATGTGAAGCGCACCGATTGTGGATTGTCAACTGGCTAGGCGTCCACCGTATTAGTAGATGCTTCTGCCGGGACAACTAACAATGATTCTCCACAATATGTTCAACATCCAACAAAGTAACTGCATCAATTACACAAACAAGTAGTAGACCTAAATTGAGCGAATCTTGACTACCTTCCATCGGTTGAGGACATTCAGCGATGAAATCTGAATGCATAATGAGCATTTGTTCTTATTTGGCTGCAAAAACTAATTAAAAAGGCATTAAATTATTAAAAAAAACTAGAAAACAAGCATTGTCTCAACAAAATTAGTTAATTTAAAAACAATTCGACAGAGATAGTAATTGAAATGTAAGAGATAGTATGCAATACACACAGTAGATACGATGTGTGTGTGTGTGTACTCGTGAGGACGTGCACTTATAGAGATAGAAAAGTATACCTCAATCGAATCTTGATCGGAGAGTGTTGTAGGGAAATGCTTGGGAGATGGATCAAAAAAAAAGAAAGAAAGAGAATGGAATCTGGGAAAGCTTAATACCATGAGTACGCGCTGGTTGGGTAGGGGTTACGGTGAAAGTAGTCCATCGCCGTGGGGGGTACCGATGCGGGGGAGAGAAAAGATGAAAGGGGGAGAAGAACGGCACCATCGACATGGCAGAAGAGAGATTGACAGAAGAGAGTGAAGATAAAGTAGAGAAAATGTCATAAGCATAGGGTTTCTGTGTGAGTTGTGACTTATGACTACTTATATTACCTAATGGACGGTTGAGATTGCATAATAGGTTAGGGTTAGGAATACATTAAAACGGGGATGGGTATGGGTCACGGGGCGGGTCAGATACTGGGGAAGATTAAATTGGGGTGGATTAAACTAAATACCAAACCCGACCTGACCCGCTGCGGGTTTAAATTTAAATATTATATCTGCCCCATGATCCGGCCAAAGTCGAAATAACACACTTCTATTGAGTCGGAAAAGGTCGGAGATTCGTCAGGTATGGATCAAATTGTCATCCCTACCCATAACTTCCCTTCCTCCACTTCATAATTAACTACCTCTTTTTCCATGCATAGCACGGAATTTTAGCTAATGCTATATATAAAGAGTATGACCCTTTCTGTGTAACATCCTTCTTGGTGTTACATAACTATCTACCTATGATATTAACACTTGGCATGCTATAGTTTTTTTTTTTTGTACAAAACAAAAGCTTAAATAGTAAATAACTACCTATAAGGACATGTTTGATTTCCATAATTTAAAATTTATTTTACTGAATGTGATAATAAACACTTATAATGCCTGATTTCTATAACAAAATCCATATTACTGATTTTCTCACGGTGACTAGTCTTCTTATCTTATATATACTATATATAAAGGGAAAACATGGTTTGGTTTGGTGTAATATCTTTTTGGTGTTACATAACTACCTATCTAGAATGGTGACAAGTGGTATTTTATAGTTTTTTCTTTAAATTTTACAAAATAAAAGTTTAAACAGTAAATAACTACTGCTAATTTTTATAATGTACAATTTATTTTATCGAATGCACCTTACACATTATGATACTTGAATTTTTAACAAGATTTTATACTATTAACTTCAATTTTGCACACGCATCGCGTGTGCCACGGCGACTCGTTACTTATGATGAGAACACTACTTTTAGTGTAATACTTATTTTGGTGTTACATTAAAAGTGATTCTGGTGCTGACATGTGTCCTAATTAAGGACCTTTTTAAATTGTCCATCCTCTTCACAAGAATTTAGACAACCATCAGGGTAATACTCAGAAAACTATCAGGGTGAAACTGTAAAAACCACTATGCCCACTCTCCAGAGACTGACTCTCTCCCTCTGCTGCACATAACTCCAAGTCAGCCAAAATTCCTTCATTTATCCTTTCATCCATCTCTAATTGCATATTGAGAGAATTATTCCTTCAGCAATCCAACGGTAAGCCTGCCTCAATTCGGATTTTTAATTTTGCATTCTATAAGCTACATTATTTTCCCTGCAGTTTCTGCAATCTGTCAAAAACAGCCAAGTGAAGTGGGTTCTGCATCATTTTGGATTCTTCATTTCCAGGCTCAATGTAAATGTTCACCCAAGCAAAATGCATAATAAGCAACTTCATCTATAAATTTACACTCATTTGATTGTTACATAAGTATGTATATATGTACATTTCAGACATTTCCCAGAAATGTGATCAATAAGTTAATTTGAATTACATATCATGTAATCAAGGTGGTGGTGAATATTGCAAGGCTTGTTGCAAAAGATGGTGCTAGATCTTTTGCAAGAATCATAGGCAGAAGCAAAAAAATGCAGGAGTGTGTGGGGGGGTGTGTGTGTGTGTATCTACACTTCTTCCAAGCAAAGTGTGTGGAAATGAAGTGTGTGATGGTGGCCATGGGTGTGTTGTAATAGTTAGTGTCAAGCTTGAGTGTGGGTGTGTTGTCCCACATTGGAAAAGGAAGAAGGATACAAAGCCTTTATAAGGCTCCACCCACATAATCACTTAACTTTGGATGGTGGGAAGAGTTGGAGGGAAATTTAAATTTTTCCTTGGTTTGAAATATAACAATATTTAATGGTCAAGAGATGGGCACTTGGGGCACTTGGGTCTTGGTTGAAATTAATTAATACATTTTAATTAATTTTGTTTTACTTAACAGTTAATTGCAGTTGGCCCCAAACAGTTGTGTCCCTTGATTTCATGAGTTGTGTCCATTCAGATATTATTTAATATCTGTATATCCTTCAATTTTATGAGATCAGAAACTTATTATTCAAAAAAGTGTTCTTGGGGAAATTCTAAATTGCTGATCAGAATTTCATTTTGGCTTTGTAATCCTGGAGGAATCTGTCATTAACCCAGCAGCAATTATAGTGGGGGCATATTTCTTTAAGGACAGTGATTAGTCACGCTCAAAGCCTTATTTTTGTATTAGATCCAACAATCTTAAGGAAATATCAACGATGGAGGCTAGTGGTACTAATTCTGTCTTCAACAAAATGTTCAATCCCGATGTGTTTAAACTGGAGCGTTTTGATGGCACAAATTTTACCCGCTGGAAGGACAAGTTGTTGTTCTTACTTACTGAATTGGGCATTGCATATCTATTGAGTGGCCATCTGCCCAATATTCCTAAACTATCTGATGAGGAGCCCGAAGCAGTGACTGCATCTCGCAAGAAGCGTGAAGAAGATGAAGTCCGCTGTAGAGGGTTCATACTGAATTCGCTGTCTGATCGGTTGTATGATTTATTTCGACCGATGAAGTCCTCGCAAGAAATCTGGAAGGCCTTGGAAAATAAGTACACATCTGAGAAACAAGGTACAGACAGATTTCTTAGTATGAAGTTTTTTGAATTTCAAATGTCCGATAAAAAGTCTGTTATGAATCAAGTGGATGAATTACTGGTTCTAGTGTCTAGACTCAAGGATTTCAATATAGAAGTGTCTGAGCAACTTCAAGTGGCTGCTGTGATTGCAAAATTACCAGCCACTTGGAATAATTACCGAAAAAAGTTGTTGCATACTTCTGAAGAATTCACCATAGATCAACTCATAAAGCATGTTCGAATTGAGGAAAAGACTCGTGTTCGCGAGTATAAATTTGCTTTTGAGTCTGAGACTAAGGTGAATTATATTGAGTCAAACACTCAGAAATCCGAAAAGGCTGATTCTTAGTCTGGAAACAAGAGAAAATTTGCTGAAGCCTCAAGTTCAGATTCTGCCAACAATAAGAAGAACAAGTCATGTTTTTTATGTAACAAAAAAGGGCACTTTAAGAAGGAATGCAGGTTCTACAAGAAACTGAAATTGGAGGGAAGTGCAGGGCAAAAGAAGGCAAACGTTGTCGAGGATCAGTCTGCTTCTGCAGAAATTATTGCTATGGTTTCAGGTCTTAAAATTAGTATGATAATAGAATGCAATATGGCAACAATTGAAAAATCTACAGATTGGTGGTATGATTCTGGTGCCTCGGTGCATTGTTGCAACAACAAAAATCTGTTCAAAGATTATGAAGTTGCAACAAAGGATGGGAAGGTCTTGATGGGAAATCATGACACAGCCAAGGTTCTTGGAAAAAGGGACTATTAAACTGCAATTTACCTCCGGAAAGAAGTTGATTCTGATGAATGTATTCCATGTCCCGGATGTGAGGAAGAATCTGATTTCTGCAAATCTGTTATGTAAGAAGGGCTTAAAAGCTGTTATAGAGGCAGAAAAAGTTATTTTCTCTAAGAATGGTGTATTTGTTGGACAAGGATTCTCTTGTGATGGCATGTTTAAACTAAGTATTAATAAAGTGGATGTTTCTATTTACTTGGTTGAGTCTTCTTTTGATTTATGGCATGCTCGTTTATCATATGTAAATTTTCAGTCAATCAAGTTTATGTCTAAACATAATTTGATTCCTTGTGTTAATAAAAATTCTGGAAAGTGTCAGATATGTATACAAGCGAAAATGACTAAGAAATCTTTTCCAAAGAATGAAAGAATATCTGAATTGCTTGATCTTGTACACTCTGATATATGTGAATTGAATGGTCTATTAACTAGAGGTGGAAATAGATATTTCATTACTTTTATAGATGATCATTCTAGATTTACTAAGGTTTATTTGATGAAAAGAAAAGATCAAGCTTTTGACTTGTTTAAATGTTATAAAGCCTTAGTTGAAAATCAATTGGAAAGGAAGATAAAAGTTCTCCGTAGTGATCGAGGTGGTGAATACTTTCCAAATGAATTTTCTTTTTTTTTGTGAAGAAAATGGTTTAATACATCAAACGAGTGCACCTCATACCCCACAGCAAAACGGCCTAGTCGAAAGGAAGAATAGGACGTGGATAGATATTATTTAATGCTATGCTTCTGCATGCTAAACTACCAACTAATCTATGGGGAGAGGCATTATTAACAGCGTGTCATGTACACAACAGAAACCTTCAAAGAAGTTTAAAACCTCTCCATATGAATTATGGAAAGGAAGAAAGCCTAACTTAAACTATTTGAGGGTATGGGGTTGTGTAGCCTATTATAGAGTTCCAAATCCTAAACGAACCAAACTAGGACCAAGAGCTCTTAAAAGTGTCTTTGTGGGTTATGCAGAAAACTCAAAAGCATACAAGTTGTTGGATTTAGATTCTAATGTTATTGTAGAATCTAAGGACGTTGAATTCTTAGAAACAAGTTTTCTTGGTGATTCTAACGTAAATTCACAATCAAATAATGAACCGTTGAATCCTACATTGGTACATGACACAAATATGAACTATAGTTCTTCTTCAAGTAAGAAACGAAAAGGAATTGATCTTCCTATTGAAACTAGGAAGAGTCAAAGAGTTCGAAAGGAGAAGAATCTAGGTTCGGATTTTATTTCTTCACAAGCATAAGTCTTTTTGGTTGAAGGGAGTAGAGATGAGGTTGTAAACAAAATACCTATTGTTTTACATTTGGAAGAGGATCCTAGAACTTATAGTGAAGCAATGGCTTCAAGAGATAGTGCTTTCTGGAAGGAAGCAATAAACGATGAAATGGATTCTCTTTTATCAAATGATACTTGGGTATTGGTTGATTTACCTCCTAGTGCTAAATCCATTGGGTGCAAATGGTTGTTTAGACGGAAATTCAATACTGATGGATCTCTACAAACTTTCAAAGCTAGACTAGTTGCAAAAGGTTTTAGGCAAAAGGCAAGAGTCAATTATTTTTATACATTTGCTCCTGTTGCTAGGATTACTTCTATAAGAGTGTTGTTTGCATTAGCATCAATCTATAATTTATATGTTCATCAAATGGATGTGAAAACATCATTTTTGAATGGTGAACTTGATGAAGAAGTGTACATGGAGCAACCTGAAGGGTTTGTGCTTCCTGGAAATGAAAAGAAAGTTTGTAAATTAGCTAAATCATTATACGGATTAAAACAAGCTTCAAAACAGTGGCATGAGAAATTTGATAGTGTGCTTTTATCACACGGTTTTAATCACAATGGAGCTGATAAATGCATCTATTCCAAATCACAAAGGATTATGGTGTGGTAGTATGTCTATATGTTGATGATATGCTCATCATAGGAACCAATATGAATGGGGTGAATGATACTAAGAAGTATCTAGCTTCTCAATTTAAAATGAAGGACATGGGAGAAATAGACACTATCTTAGGAATCAAAGTTAAGAAACATAGTGGGGGTTTTGCTTTAAGTCAATCACATTATGTTGATAAGATTCTTTCCAAATTTGATCATTTGGGGATTAAAGAATTTCATACTCCGTTCGATGTATCTAACAAGTTGGTGGAGAATTTGGGAAGATCGGTAAGCCAATTAGACTACGCTAGTGCAATTGGTAGTTTAATGTATGTTATGCATTGCACTAGGCCTAATATTGCTTTTGCAGTTTGCAAGCTTTCGAGATATACGCATAATTCTAGCACCGACCATTGGAGAGCTATTGGAAGAGTTCTCGGTTATCTTAAAAGAACTAAGTTCTTTACTTTGTTTTATAACAAGTTTCCTGCGGTGCTAGAAGGTTACAGTGATGCTAGTTGGATAACTAGTGTAAATGATAATAAGTCAACGTCTGGTTGGATTTTCACTTTAGGTGGAGGAGCTATCTCATGGGCTTCTAAGAAACATACGTGTATCACTCATTCCACAATGGAATCTGAGTTTGTAACTTTGGCAGCAACAGGCAAAGAGGCAGAATGGCTAAGAAATTTATTGCTAGATATAGAGTTGTGGCCACTACCGATGCCAGCAATCTCTTTGTACTGTGATAGTGAAGCTACTATGTCTAGAGCATTTAACAAGATATATAATGGCAAGTCTAGACATATTACTTTGAGACATGAGTATGTTAGACAACTAATTGCTGATGGTACAATCACAGTTGTCTACATACGATCGAAAAATAATCTTGCTAACCCACTAACTAAAGGTCTCTTGAGGGATATGATAAAAGGCATTGCGAGTGCAATGAGTCTAAAATAGTTCAAGCTTGTCACCAGTAATGGGAACCTTACCTTTATTATTACAATGAAATTTTAAAGGTTTAATAAGGTAATAACAAGTTATAGTTTGTGACAGTCAACAAGTACTAGGGTCGAGATAGTGCTTAAGGAAAAGAGTCTGAGTATTTAATACTCTTAATGAAGTATTGGGTTCGGAATAAGAACAAGAAAGTCCAGTTTGAGACTTTATTTAGACTTCACCTATGTAAACACAAGGAGTGGTGCCGCTCCTATCAAAGTTTGGAACATAAAACTTTGTAACTGTTTATGAAATCAGGAGGTAGCACAAGGCCATAACATGGTGCTAAAGCTCACGGTGAACATGTTAAAGAAGTAATAAGATTTGTGTGTATAATATTTCCGGTCTTGTCAGTACAGGAATTATGGTTTAATAGATTATAGCTAACCATTAATTTCGACAAGATTTTGAAATATTTATACTAATAGGAGATTTAAGTCGAAAGATACCTTCTATATTCATAAATCTGTTCATGTCTCTGATTCTATTGTTACTAACTAAGTGGGGGATTGTTGTAATAGTTAGTGTCAAGCTTGAGTGTGGGTGTGTTGTCCCACATTGGAAAAGGAAGAAGGATACAAAGCCTTTATAAGGCTCCACCCACCCAATCAATTAACTTTTGATGGTGGGAAGAGTTGGAGGGAAATTTGAAAATTTCCTTGGTTTGACCTTGACCTTGGTTTAAAATATAACAATATTTAATTGTCAAAAGATGGGCACTTGGGGCACTTAGGTCTTGGTTGAAATTAATTAATACATTTTAATTAATTTTGTTTTACTTAGCAGTTAATTGCAGTTGGTAGTTAATTGCAGTTGGCCCCAAACAGTTGTGTCCCTTGATTTCATGAGTTGTGTCCATTCAGATATTATTTAATATCTGTATATCCTTCAATTTTATGAGATCAAAAACTTATTATTCAAAAACGTGTTCTTGGGGAAATTCTGAATTGCTGATCAGAATTTTATTTTGGCTTTGTAATCCTTGAGGAATCTGTCATTAACCCAGCAGCAATTATAGTGGGGGCATATTTCCTTAAGGATAGTGATTAGTCACGCTCAAAGCCTTATTTTCGTATTAGATCCAACAGGGTCTGCGGCTGGAGGTGATTGGAGGCGATTATTGGGCGGTCGCGGTGGCTGCCGACATGACTGGGTCGGAGTGAGAGAGCTGGCGTATGTCTGTGTATTGATGTGCGCGCGCGTGCGAATGCATGCTGATGTGTGAGGGTCTATGTTTATTGGATTGTGAGTGTGTATGTATCATGATGTCTCTGTGTGTGTATTGGATTTTCATTCAATATAGCCCACATTTTAGGGCTTTGGTCATGTGTGACTTACAGTGTTTGATGGGGTTTTACATTGACTAAAGGGGTTTGATGGTGGTGTTGCGGCAGTGATGCATAATAGTGTGGTGCATGGATATTCACCATGGTTGCTCTTAATGGAGGTGTTGCATTATGACGATGTTTCTAATAATGAATGATGAAGGCAGAGGATTGGTGGCTATGGCCGTGGGAGGTGGCTGCGACACAACTTGGCGAGAGTGAGAGAGCATTGCCTGCTCAGGAACAAGGGAGGAAGGAGAAAATGGCAATATTGTTGAAATTTAGAATTTTTTATTTTATGAAATTTGAAAATGATGGAGTTCGATGAGAATTAGGGAATTTATTAAATATTTATAAAATCATTTGTAAGGTTACATAAATAGTTAGTTAACTTTTTTAATAAAAAAAAAACTACACATAGACCCCATTTGGTGTCGTGATGTTATATCTATTTCTTTAATGTTTATCAAGTACCACATAAAAGTTATCTTAGTTATAAAATGAACCGGTCACACACGCATCACTTGTTCACGATAACTCGTATACATATTTATACTACTTATGATGAGAAAATAATTTTTAATTTTAATATAACACCCATTTGGTGTTATACTGAAACACGTTCGGCTGCTAACATAAGTTCATTCTGAGGACAAAAGTGTAAAATATTGTTGCCCACTCTCCACGACTTCCGTTAGCTCCTCCGAGACTCTCCATTCCCTTGCGTAACTGCATTTCTCTTTATCAAACTATTCTTTCCCATCCTCCGTTTCCATTGCAGATCGAAAATTGGCAAGTACGAGTTCCAATTCTTTTTTTGCACACACTAACAGTAACACTCTCTTTGGCTATGAAATACAGAATTAGGATGATTTCAGTGACTTTCCATTTCTCTTCATAAGATGTTCGGAAAAGTAGTACACAAAAATCCAGGTAACATGTGCATTTATGTTCGGAAAAGCTTACGAATGGTGCTTATCCATCACCAAAAATACATTGCTCTTTGAGAAAAAAGGAAGATCTCAACGCCTAATTCTGAGCCAAAAGGATTTCTGTGGTAGATCAACAATCCAAAACTCAGGAAAGCCTCCAATGAACAGCAGCATCTATCAAAACTGAACATCAACGTAATTAACTTTCCCAATTCTCCTGCCATTTCTTTTTCCTATCAAAAATCATTTACAGCAGAAAAAGGTGGAGAAGGGTCGCTCTACCCTACATTTCTATTCACAGCCACGAAAAACTTCTGAACCCTGTACAATGTCCGCCCCAAGAGGCAAGAAAAACTGGTGTTGCTAGTTGCAAAAAACTAAAAACTCCAAATATACCGTTCAGCCATGCTGCGCCTGCTGATACTTCACGACCTGGACACAGACTTGTGCAACATTGCAGTTCCTTGAAATACCATCATCTGGTGATCTCGCCTGTATTCCTTAAGCTGGAAGGCAAATTGATGGCACACACGTCGGCAATAAATCCAAGTGTCCATTAGTAATCCAAAAACGCAGGGAAGAAGTGAATCATACCTGATCTGGAGTAATTTTCTCAAAGCCAAACTTTTTCAGCCATATTGACTCCGCTTCCTCAGCAGCCGGAAGAACCAAGTCACGGACATTCAAAGATCCAAGAAGAGTTTCAATGCACAAGAACAAGGATTGGAAATAACCCTAAAGAATTATTCCATCATATCAGAATAAACCGACGGAGGCGCAATTATCATACGTGCAAAGGGACAGAATTAAAGTCCCAATAGACTTGAAATAGACAAGATAATTATTCGACCACGACTCACTGCTCTTACCTGTCCTTGACGATCACTAATAGTTGCAACCAAAGGAAGCTCAGCAAATTCCTTTCCAAAAACACGGAAAATTCCAGCAGAGACAACAGACGAGCTGAACAAACAGAGCATTATCATAAGCTGTACCGACAAAAAGATATGTGCTACGGAATAGCTTTAAGACGAGTCCCACCCGACAGTTAATATTGCACAATATGTGCCTCCAAAATCTTGGTCCCTCCAGTTCCTTCTGCAAAAAATTTAGGAAATCCCCAATGGCATAAACCAAAGCTTCGACAACATAGAAAAAGACACGCTGAATACTAATAGAGAGAGAGAGAGAGAGAGAGAGAGAGAATTGATGCGTACCCAAAGACCATGTGTGGGATAAGATCGATACGACTTGAGTTTGGGTCAGCAATCTGACCAAATTGATCCTGCAAGATCGAAACCAACTAGGGATTCAAGCGTAAAAAAAACTTTCCTTGGTTCACGACAGAAGCATCACAAAAGAAAACCGAGAGCACTACAACACTAGAGTTTGCTTTTGACTTAAGTCATTGCACTAATATATTTCGTCTCTAACTAAAATGATGATACGGGAGGTAGAGAAAGGAATACTGCCAGAAAAGAAAGGAATAATGGTTTGGCATGGGGCGTTATCCATCCAGAAAGATTCTTACAGAAACAAGCACAAACATGAAATTGCAATTCATAACTATTTACGCATGCATGCTTTTTGTTGTAGAAGACAAGCTTGAAGTAATGTTCAACTAGGTACAAAATGAACATATCTTAAAAACCCTAGAACAGTGAACAATTAAGAAAATCAATTGCAACTTACATGGAAGATAGCAACAGCATTGGAAAATAAAGCCCTGGTATCCTCAGAAGCAGATTTCCCATAAAGAAGCCTCCATCTTATATCAAAATCACTACTACCTTCAGAACCTTTGTCTTCATGCTTTTTCTTTATAATGTTCAGCAAAGAGTCGGAAAGCTTTTCTTCTCCATCAACTACCAGTTTTTGCAGGGTAGAATGGATATTATTACAGTCTGTGCAGCAAAACCACTTCTCCTTTGGCAATTCCTGTAGTAAAAGTTTCCAGTTTCACACATAAAATAAATGTTACACACTAAAGGCATAAGGTATTGTTGCACACACCTTCAGGGAGGCCATTTTGTGCTCCTTCAAACAACCAACGTGAAACTCCTTCTCACACTAGAAAAAAATGCACACCATTTATGTTAACCACTAAAATGCAATACATTTTTGACATCCAGACCTGACAAGTAATGCCAACACCGGAAATACCTGATCACAGAGAATGACCGTGCGAGGGCCAAACACTGATTTGCTAAAATCATGACCCCTGCATGCATTAACAATATGTAAAAGGTGTAAGGTCGGCAGTTCTTACAAATCAAAGAAGACAGAAAAATATGCGTTTGTTGTCGATAAGCAAAGAAATCATGCAACGAATCATATATAGTCAAGTGACCATTAGGAGGGAGAGTATGCAAGTGCTCCAAGAACATTCACGATCTACATTGGCCATAATTTACCAATTGACCTCAGTATTTAGGGGCAACCTGAGCGTATGATCTTTGCCTGTTTAACTAGCTTATAAGGCGTATATGAATATATCCATTATATTTGCAACCCCAACACGAAAGGGTACGTAAAAAATCTTAAACAAAGTTGTACATATAAAAGTTAGAGACGACCTGCACAGCACGCATCCACCAACTTCAACGTCCAGAGATCCAACAATACGAATGCACCGCTTGCTTATTTCATCTATAGGATCACCACCTGCAACTCTACCGGCAGCAACAGCATTGACGTTATGCTCCACAAATTTTTCTTTCTGGAAGGTATTCTGGCAATATCTACAGTACCAAGTACCACGAGGAATGCTTGGTAGAAATACACACTCTGCAATCATAAAACAAAAAATTGACATAGGTGAGTAATAAAGTGAAAGAAATTTGATGCGCATCATCTTCGCTGACAGATGCAAAGTCCGACTGCGCACTTGTGTCAGCTAAGCCTGATTCATGCATTAGAACCTGTAACAAGTCTGGACACTCTTTATAAGAAGTAAAACGATACAACTAAATTTAGACCGAAAATCAAATACAACACATGAAAAAGAATGTGCAAGTGAAGACAATGGTTCATGGTAAAGTTTACAATATCCACTGCCAAGTTATAGTGTCCAATCGTTGCGAATACCAATCGAACTATGTTCATGTACTAAATCAATTTGCCAAACACAAAACATGAAGGAACAGGTAACAGTAACAATTGTTCATCAGAAAGATGACCTGATGCTAAGAACAATAAAGCTAGACAAACCTACCAGTGTGAAAAGCTCTTGGACAAGTATCGCAAAGCAAAAGTTCCCCCCCATCTGCACAGATGGAGCACAGATCATCATTCTCATCAGCAGAAAACTTCCGCTGTTTTGATAGTCCAATAGACAATTCATGAAGAGACACTCCGTTGGATGTATATATGTGTAGATAACTGTCAAAGAGGATTACAATGGGCAAATTAATAAGAATAGAAAACATCAGTACAAGGTTGTAGGCCATAGAACAAGACAATCAAAAAAAGAATTTCAAAAACTACTTCACTTTCTGAGCCCACGATACCAAAGCAATATGGTGTGCTGAGTCTTGCTATTAAAAGGATACCATGTACTACGAGTTCGGAGAACACACTATCATCTAGAAAAAGAAACGATTAATACTCACGGCTTGCGTCGTGAAGCCCAACCAGCATGAGCTTCGAACTGTGAGGGGCTGACCTGTTCATGAGAACAAATGAGCTCGGCAAATCATGAAGAGTATATTGAACTATTGAACCAAATCACAAGTGCGCAGCAATGTACCTCGGTGTCACAGCAAAAGCAAAAGATGCCAGCACCTTTCTTATAACCCTCTAGCAGTTTCTGCCAACACGAACTAACTGATCAGAAAAAGAATTTTTTTATACAAGAAAAGAATGGTACTAGGTCAAGGATTTTGGGTTGCTTTCAGATATAAAACAAAACCCTTGCCAGTTACTACATGTAAATTGTTTAGAAGCAACCAAAGATTCCGCCTCCAAACAAATAACAGCAAAAGTATTCCGTCTAGCCATCTAATACTGTTACAACCTGCCCACGAGCATAATAGGCTAATGCAGTTCCATCAGGCAGCACGTCTTCCTCAAATACCAATTTGTGCATCCTCAGATCTCTATAGAGAAGAGAAAAAAGGAAATGTAAAACATAATATAAATGTGGATGATGCTCCCTAGAACGAGAGAGAGAGAGAGAGTACGAACTTCCGAGTTAACCTCCCCTGACCCTTGCTTCGAGATAAATTGCCCTGTGATACTCGGTCAGATGACTTTGAAGCACTAACAGACAAGGGCACCCTGAGACATTGCAAAAATTGCATATTTGAAGTGTAAATATGGTTAGTCAGAAACATGTTGCGGCACATTCTGGAATAGTAATTCTTCGCCATTAACCTATGAGTGGGTGACAAAGAACTTGGTACTCTTCTGTGATTTACTGCGATTTACTAACAAGATACTGCAACAAACCAGTCATAATCCAAAGTGATGTCAGAAATGGTAGTGCTAAAATACAAGCGTCGAATGACAGAGTTAGACAATTCTTTTAAGTATTAATCAATGCCTCAATCAGCCAGTTGCATGTACTATGAAGCCATATGTTGCACCCGCAAGTACAGGATTTCCATTTTAATCATTAGAACCAAAACCAATAGTATATAGATGACATTAAATGGCATGATGGTGAAGTATATGGTCACAAGGAAATCCCTGTGCAGTTAGAGACGTAAGATATGAGCCACTAAGATAACAAGCTATTTCCTTCATAAAGGTAAATTTCAATTGAAGATAGACAGCACCAAACAAGATTCAAAGCCTTCAATTAAAACTCATTGTCTTCTTGAGACATTCCCAAAGGACCATAAAACTTACCCACTTTGAAAGCATCCAAGTCAAGTGACCCAGAAAGGAGCTAAGTGCATAGTCAGTGGGTTGCTAAAGGTCTTATAGAGGAATCAGCAAACTCTGTACATGACGATTTCCAAGCTACTGATAATTGGAAGCGCGTTGGAAGTACAGATCTTATCAATTAGCACACATATGATGTATGGGCCCATAGATCCATAAGCAGGTAAATGGTGAAATTTTACAATTCATGTATCACAGGAGAAGCAAATTATTTGTCTAAAGGAGAGTCGTTACCGAACTATATAATAGAAAATTGCCATGCTGTATTTATGTTTAGCTTATTAGGTCACATGGCTTCTCTTTGTCCTTTTCCTCTTTAATACCCTCCACTGGCTCCTATTTGTTTGAAAAGTTGTCTCTACTAGTTCACTAGCTCTCGGCCTGTTCCTTTCGAGAAAGTATTATTCTATGGGAAAAGGACTGCAAAGAGTTCAATATGGGCTTTCCCATAACAGTTCTAGTGACCTTCCAAAAGAGTGGTCAAAGCAAGTCTCACATGTTGCGTACAAGAAATTAACAAGTGACAACACTATTCTTGTTCTTATCACAAGAATTGTGCAACCAAACATAAGAAGCTTATCCCTGAGTATGACATCCAATCACCATGCAACAAGTACTCTGATAGCAACAAATACTAAGAAGTACTTCTATGTGCACCTTTTTGCTACTCTAACCAAGTTTCTTCTTTTCCTTTTCAGGAGGGAGATTGGCATACAAGAAGTAAGTGATATATCTCACTGTCAGCTGGGTGAATACGATAACCTTAGATTGTCGGTCAAGTTGGGCAAGCCAAGCAATCAAATATGCATGCGGATGGACAAAATCCGTCATTCTACTACCTCCTAAATTTTATAAAAGAAAAACCTCTTCCACTTTGCAAGAAATCTCATCGAAGAGATTTTTTAATCCATAGAAAAATGGGACTTGCATGACTACATACACTAGCTTGTCACGTTTGGGATTGAACTGATCCAATGACTACTTTGTAAGGCTTTACAAGTATTGGATAAACTTGCAAGGGCAAAAAAATCAGCTGCCTTCTCACTCGCTTAAGGGAATCTATCTACTTGGGAAACTCATTACTACCATAACATTGAAAAATTAGACACCGTCGACAATGCTAAATATAAAACCAAGAAAAGACACTAAGTAGTTAAAGGTCCAACAAGACTAATGCCAAACAAGAGATACCTAAATGACCAAAAAAAATAACCTTCTGAACAACTCCAAACAAACAAAGCCAGCAGAAAAATATTAACCTTTATAACATCACTTAAAACATGTCGGAGCAATAGATACTACATTTTTTACTTTACAATATCAGTTAAACAATGTCACACAAATCATATTACATCTAAACTTCACAAAGGTCTCCTCCTCCGCCAAATAAGAGATATATAATGCAACATACTTGCATTTGATGTTGTTTACTAGCAAAGGATTGCTGCATCAAGTAGATAAAGATATTAAAAGAAATAACATTCTTAGAAGAAACGCCTGTTAGCTATTTCTCTTCAGCAGCAACTCTTCGGTGAACCTCTCATGCTCCATCACATCCTTCTCTTCCTATTAGAATTCCGTCTTCCGTCAATTCCATCTCTTCGACTATGTTATACTTGTCCGGATGTGCAACAGGTAGCTCACTCCAAAGCCAGTCCGGTGCAAGTGAACATCTCAATAAAATTTGCATGTTTTACTTTTACCATGTGTATGTTAGATCGTACTTATTCATCTCTAAATTCAGCAGATAAACTATCACAACTTATAAAAGCATACATATGCAACATGGCAAGTAAAATACATGCAGTTCATAGGGAAACAACCATCTTAATTATATATAAGATTACTACATCTGGAAAACAATCACTTGTGAAAAATAATCCCACGGAAAAACAAACATTATTAAAGTGGACGAATTCTAGAAATAAATACCTATCACTAATGTCACTCAGCTGGGCAGAGGTTTGTTGACTCTCTTCCAAAACCACGCATGAATCACACAACAGCATCTTCTTACCATTGCCAGTTTCAGGTATTGACCCTGGAAGTCATCGAAAGGAAAGTCATTGTGCCATCTGTCAGAGGAGGCTCATGCAAACCGTGACAAATTCAAACATATACTACAAAAGCACCTTTGCAATTCAGACAAAAAGTAGGTTTATTTGGAGTTGAAGCACCGATGACATGTACTATATTCTCTTCCAATTCGTCCAGCGGAGCATTTTTGCATGCGTTCAACACGTCACGAATGGTGGCCCCATTGTCCAAAAAGATATATTCTGGTGGGCGCTTGTTCGCACTACCAGCATGCAACTCGAATTGATTTGGGGTCACAACCTAAATCAACCAAACAAGATTACGTGCATAAACTCGCTTTCACTCAATCAGCCAGGGAACATAAGACCTATCTGACTGTAATTTTCACAAAACTTACTTTGTTTCCATCACACGAATCACAGAAACACAATATTCCAGTGCCCTTTATTACTCCATGAAGTCCCTTTTCTGACTTCCCTCTAACCTTAACATTTCAACATGCAATTAAAACATGCATCAGATTCTCTAAATTCAAGCCAAGCAGACATTTCTCCAAACACTAAAATATCATGAACAGGACGAAGGATACCTTTTCACCTCGCAGGTACCTAACAGGCAAGCCTTCGAGCAATCCTGTTTCAAGCAGCTCCTTCAACTTAGAAGGAAACCATTTCAAAACAACCTTCTTCTCCCCTTTCTTCACAGACTTGTTCAAAGGAGTAACCACTGCATTTACCACCTCATTTTCAACAACTACTTCATTCTTGCTATCCACCTGCATGGTTTCCTTTGATTTCAGAGCAGATCGTGTAATTCGCCTACTAGGCTTATCTATGAAATCTGCAATCCCATTCTCCACAAGTTGACATTCCAACACATTATCCTTCACTTCTCCACCACCTACATTGATTTGTGGTACGTCGCTGTTCCCGTTTTCAACCGTATCGCCTTCATTTCCCCTCAAAATCGCTACCTCAGCGTCGTTTTCTGATTGCTCAACCCTAACTTCCGACTCCACCGGAATAACCTTTGGCTCATCGTCACTAGTTTGATCCACGTCCACGATGTCGCTCTTCGGCTCCTCTTCTTCACTAGCTAACGCCATCTTCTCGTCATCCACGTCTCCAATCACATCGGTTAGGGATTTTTTTTGGACCTTCAATCGCTTGTTGCTCTGAATGTCGGACTCGGGCCTGGGATGGACCCGCCCGGAGCGCGTGCGGCCCATGGACCCGGAGTAATCGCACTGGGACTTGAGGGCGAAGGCGAATTCGCGTTTCAGGCCGGGGCGGATCCGAGAAAGGACTACGTACTCGTCGGAATCGGTGCCGTTCGCCATTGAAAGTGAGATATAGGTCTGCTTCGAATGAAAGCGTGCTGCGTGCACAATGATTCTCGTGCTGTTCTGAAAAAAACCCTAGGGCAGATGAAAAGGCGAGGGTATTTAATTGCAGAATAGAAGAGAAGGGAGATAGATTTTGGGAGAGAAAGAGGGTTGGGACATGAGACAGATTAAACCAACCGTGAAGTGCGAGATTGACGACATTACCCTTCATGTCAGCACAATCCTCCTTCAAGAGTTGTTTTTCCAATAGTGGCCCCTTCGAAGAACCAAATTACCTAGGTCACGCATAACGGTAGCCAGTCTGGGAGCGAGTGCACCCAACCCAGCAAATTACAAATTTTGAATTTAGTTGAGAGAGGGACGCCTATTACTAGCTCTCGGTAAGTTGATCAAGGCTTTTGTCACTTATATTTAGGGCTGTAAATGAACCGAGCCGTTCACGAACGGTTCGTGGTTCGTTCTCTACAAAACTCGTTCATATTCGTTCGTATAATATACGAACAGAACATGAACAAGGTTTTAGGGCTCGTTTATTAAACGAGCCGAACATGAACAATCGAAAATGTTCACAAACGTGTTCGCAAACGGCTCGTCTAATTAATAAATTAATTATAATATGTTTAAGAATTAATATTTACACAAACTATATTAATCAAAATTTAAACCTGGAGGCCAGGCCTTAAAAATAATTAGCCCAAACCCCAAGCCCACTTATATAGAGCCAGCCCAACCCTTAAATAAATTGAAGCCCAACATGAAACCCAACTATATATATAAACTAAAAAACCTAAACCTAATCTCTCAAATCTTCTCACGGCCGCACTCCTTTCCCCCATTCTCTCCATCGTCTCTCTCTCCCCCTCTGTTGAGCTCTCTCACACACACTCTCTCGATCGCACAACAGCTTCCCCTCTCTCGATCTCTCACACAACAGATCGCACACAGGGCCCTTCTCTTGCTTCACAGGCGGTAATAACGTTACCCGTCATCGCCGGTCGCCGAATTCAACATGCCTCGCCGGATTCAACCTGCGTCGCCGGATTCAAGCATGTTTCTGAACTGCAAAGCTGCAAAATCAAGGGCTTGAAGAAGGAGCTGATTCATAAAGGGCATGCATCGCCGATCGAGATTTCGTTTTACAATCTTTTTATTTTGCATCCTCATTGTATCTCTGTCGTGTTTTTGATATGGCTTATAGCTTGATATTGACTTATAACTGTTATTATTTTTCTTTCGTTAGCTTGATTGCTTGAACGATTTGAGGGATTTGAGTAAATTTATGGATTTGAGTAAATTTAGGGATTTGATTGACGTTGAACACGAATCCGAGTCGAGTTTCCGAACTCGAGCTCGGCTCGTATTGTTAAACGAGTTAAACGAGCCGAGCCCGAGTTTCACCATCACGAACTCGAGCCGAGTTCAAACATTGATATTTTGACTCTTAACGAACTCGAGCCGAGTTCAAACATGTCAAAACTTAAACGAACCGAGTTCGAACACACCCATGTTCGGCTCGAACTCGGTTCGTATACAGCCCTGCTTATATTTAATTAATGGCTCATTTATACTACGTATAATAATAGCATTTGGTTGGCCCCTTGATTGCCTTTCAAATCCCAAATCCCTTTTTTCAACAATTTTCTGTTTATAAATACAATTTAATACAACGGTTAGCATCTAATTGACTATACAATTAATTTTTCTGTTTTCCAAATACGATTTCGTAACCACTTCATCACCTTTGGTGAAAATACCAACCGTAACAAAGCAAAAGAAACGGAAGCAACAAAGAGAGCCACGTTCACTCCAACTAAGGTACATGAAATCGTTCATTTTGCTCATGTATATTACTTTGTGCACCCTTCTTGCTTTGACCATTCAGTCTACCTTTGTACGGCTAATCAAACTACACAAACTTGACAGTGATTCCAGCGATAATAGTAGGATCCTGTGACAAGCCCATGCCTATCATCAGCATGGCACCTCCCCACATCCTCCTGTTGATCTCGAAACTGCAAAAGCGACCATTTTTGGGGCCATCAAGGCATGCTACCGCCACTTTGACACTGCCTTTGCGTATAAAACCGAAGAACATCTTGCCTCGGCGATGCTAGGGGGCGGAATCTGAGGCCGATGAAGGCGGCGGCAAAGTTGCTGCGACGACGGCAGTGACGAAGAAAGAGTGCATCGTGAAGTCGCGATGGGTGAGGGTAAAGAGGAGGAGAAGAGGAAGTTTTGGATCTCGCTCTCTAGGGAGAAGATTAAGGAAGACGTGTACGCATTGACTGGGTCAAAGCCGGGTCGGAGGCCCAGGAAGCGGCCCAAGAACGTACAAAAACTGCTTAACATAAGGGATTTTTTGTGTGCATTTTGTGCATTTTGATGGGTGCTTTTGTTTTTGGTTATTTTGTGATATGTTTCTCTGTGGGTGCAGAATGTTTTTCCTGGGTTGTATTTGGTGGGGCATACTTTTTATTCTTATCAAGTTTGTGATGCTTTGTGTGCGCTTATGTGTTAGATAAACTCCGACTGAGAACCTTTATTGTGCTTCTCGACTCTTGCATAGGTAAATGGTTACATTCCTTTGGACTTGAATTTTTGTTTAAGGTAATCTTCATCGTTGTATGTGTCTTGTGTGTGTGTGTGTGTGTTTTACAGGTATATATAGCTAAGGGTTTTGCTAAGTACATTGTAGGGATGCATTATATACAAGAACATGGAGGATGGAGGATGGAAAGCTTTTGCTCTGTGCTACATGCCTACATTGAGGCCATAATTGGAGGTATTAAGAACTGGGTGGAGTAAAAAGGAAAGGAGATTATTGAAATAAGAACTCTCAAAATTTTATGGCATTTGAGGCGCTCATAGGCGTTTAATTTTGGGGGAATAGCTTAATAGCTTTCTTGTCGTTGTAAGGGTGAATATAGACAGGAATATACACTATCAGAAAATATGTATTTTGCGACAGATTTTTAGCGACGGAAGGTATTCCGTTAGCTAAAAAGGTCTTTAAGCGACGGAAGATCCCGTCGTTAAAAGTCCGTCGTTTAATATTATTACCGACGGAAGACACTGTCGGTAAAAGTATTTGTAGACGGACTTTAAACGACGGACTTTTAGCGACGGAATTACCGTCGTTAAATACTTTTTAGCGACAGTATTTTTTAGGATTTTTTAAAATTATTTAAGCGACGGAATAAAACCGTCACTAAAAATTTCGTCGGTAAAAGTCTTTATAATAAGACCATCACCGACGGATTTTTAGCGACGGTGTTATTCCGTCGCTAAAGATCTGATTTATAACCAGATCTGGTTTCTTTCTCTCTCCATGTTTCTCTCTCTGAAATTCTTCTCTCACCCACCCACCGCCGTTCTCACCTCCGGCGACCCCTCTCGACTGCGACCCACCTCCGGCGACACCCCCGTCCCCCACCCGACGTCGCGCCACCAAGCCTTCCGCTGCCGCCGTGCCACAAAGCCCTCCACTATCGCCGCACCACGAAGCCCACCACTGCCGCCGCACTACCAACGCCGCCGCCGTCGTACCCACCTCGAGATCTGTATGTCAACTGCCCTAAATTAATCTTGTTGTTTATTTTTTAAAGTTGATTATCAAGCATTTGACCATAATCACACTTTTGCTTGTATAAACTCTTCTGAATTTTAATGTACGTACATAAAACATTTGAATTTGTCTTCTCTGCCATGTATAATCTGAATTTGTTGTTAATTTGGACGTTTGGCCATTATTTTATCTTCTAAATTTGTTGATTATAAAGCATTTGGCCATAATCTGAATTTGTTGTTAATTTGTCTTCTCTGTCATGTATAATCTGAATTTGTTGAATAATTTAAACCTCCTAATTGAACCTTAAATTAAATGCTTCAATTCAACCGAACCCTAAATTGAAGTAATTGAACCATAATTAAATCCTAAATTGAATGCTCTAATCGAATCGAACCCTAAAATAAACTAATTGAACCCTAAATTAAATGTCCTGATCCAACTGAACCTTAAATTGAAATAATTGAACCCCCTATTGAACCCTAAATTGAATGCCCCAAATCAACCGAACCCTAAATTGAATCAATAGAACCCCCTAATTGAACCCAAAATTGAAGTAATTGAACCCTAAATAAACTCTAAATTGAATGCCCTAATCGAATCGAACCCTAAATTGAATGTCCGAATATAACCGAACCCTAAATTGAACTAATTGAATCCTAAATTGAATGCCTCAAATCAACCGAACCTTAAATTGAATCAATAGAACCCCCTAACCCTAAATTAAAGTAATTGAAACCTAATTAAACCCTAAATTGAATGCCCTAATCGAATCGAACCCTAAATTGAATGCCCGAATCCAACCGAACCCTAAATTGAACTAATTGAACCCTAAATTGAATGTCGCAAATCAACCGAACCCTAAATTGAACTAATAGAACCCCCTAATTGAACCCTAAATTGAAGTAATTGAATCATAATTAAATCCTAAATTGAATGCCATAATCGAATCGAACCCTAAATTAAACTAATTGAACCTTAAATTGAATGCCCTGATCCAACCGAACCCTAAATTGAAATAATTAAACCCCTAAATTGAATACCTCAAATCAACCGAACCTTAAATTGAATTAATAGAACCCCCTAACCCTAAATTGAAGTAATTGACCCCTAGTTAAACCCTAAATTGAATGCCCTAATCGAATCAAACCCTAAATTAAACTAATTGAATGCCATAATCCAACTGAACCCTAAATTGAACTAATTGAATCCTAAATTGAATGCCCCAAATCAAATGAACCCTAAATTGAATCAATAGAACCCCCTAATTGAACCATAAATTGAAGTAATTGAATCCTAAATTGAATGCCCTAATCGAACCGAACCATAAATTAAACTAATTGAACCCTAAATTGAATGCCCTAATACAATCGAACCCTAAATTGAAATAATTCAAGCGCATCGGATATGTGCATTTTGAATATTTTTTTTTCCATTTGAACATTGATCATTTATTTGATAATTTTAGGTTGTTAATTATACATTTGAGAATTGTGATTATTGATCGATGATTTTAGGTTATTAGCTGTGCATTTGAAGTAATTGAGATTATTAATTGATGATTTTAGGTTGTTAATTGATGATTTTAGATTGTTAATTGTGCATTGAGCATTTGAGATATTGAGATTATTGACAAAAGATGGGACCCAATTGGATTGAATGTGTGATTTTTATTAATTTTTATTGCATTGAGCATTTGAGAATTGAGATTGTTGACGGAGGATGAGACCCAATTGGATTGAGATACCTGTTAGTTAGCGCAAACACGAACACCACCTTTAATCGACGGTGTCCGACATTTAAAAAATAAATTAACGTATACCGATGTGTCCGGAGGTACGTGTCGGTGGGTGTCGAACACGTGTCTGGACGACTATGACAGTGTCCGTAGGTGTCGTACATATCGGACACTTGTCCAGAGGTGTGAGACACGTATCGGACACCATATCGACACCCTATATGAGGTGTCGGAATTGAGATTGTTGACTGTGCATTGAATTTAAGTTAATTAGGTTAACGCGACATTTTTAGCATGCACCCCTTGGAATCTCATCGTGGCTCCAGCACTGGCTATAATTAGCCCTTATTAGTCCTGATTAACAATATTTTAATAAATCAATTAACCCTAATTAGCTCTAACGAGCCTAATTAGTTTTAATTAACCTTAAGAACCCAATGAAAATCAAATTAGTTGTAATTAGTCCAAATGAACCCAATTACCCGCATATTGATTATAATTAGCCTAATTAGTTGTAATCTGCACTAACATAACCTAATTAAGCCTAATTAGCGCTAATTAGGACTAATCAACACTACTCGACACAATTAAACCCCAATTAGGACTAAATAATCCTAATTAGTCCTAATCAACCCTTAGTAGCTGTAATTATCTGAAACAACTCATCATTAACAATAATGAGCCATAACATAACCCAATTAAGCCTAATTAGCCCTAATTATGCCTAATTAGCCCTAATTATAGTCCTTATCAACCCTAATTAGCTATAATTATCCAAACAACTCCTCTTTAACAATAATTAACCCTAACATAACCCAATTAAGCCTAATTAGCCCTAATTAGGATTAATCAACACTACTCGGCACAATTAAACCCTAATTAGGACTAAATAACCCTAATTAGTCCTTATAAACCCTAAGTAGCTATAATTATCCGAAACAACTCCTCATTAACAATAATTAGCCCTAACATAACCCAATTAAGCCTAATTAGCCCTAATTATGACTAATCAGCACTACTCAGCACAATTAAACCCTAAGTAGGACTAAATAACCCTAATTAGTCCTAATCAATCCTAATTAGCTATAATTATCCGAAACAACTCCTCATTAATAATAATTAGCCCTAACATAACCCAATTAATCAGTGCTAATTAGGACTAATCAGTACTACTCGGCACAATTAAACCCTAATTAGGACTAAATAACCCTAATTAGTCCTAATCAACCCTAATTAGCTATAATTAGCCCAAGGTACTCCTCATTAACACTAATTAGCCCTAATATATCTTATTAAATCATAATTAGATTAATTAAACCCATAATGCTAAACCCTAAACCTTAATACTCGTAATTAACCCTAATAACCCAGTTTGCCCTAATTAGCCCTTGTACATCCCATAATTACTCCATATTGCCCAGAGATGGTTCAATTACTCGTTATTTACAAACTCTGCCTTCTTCATATTAGTTATTATTTTGAGAAGTCCATTGGCAACGAGATGCTTCAACTCATTGCCAATGAATTCTATTTAATGTGGAATTGGTAATATATGTAACAATCTTTCTGCAGTTTTGATATTTCAGAAAGATTCTTGCATATGTTATCAATTTCTGAACGCATGCATGCATAAAAACCTTTAGTTCCCTTTCAAAGGTATTCATTACAAAGTAATGTTTTGTAACGAGCCTTTGGATGTCCAGTTTCGACAATTTGGAAAAGCTACGTGTTTATAAAATAGTGTTTCAACTCATGTTCTGTGTTCTATGTCGTGGATATTTGGTACACGTTCTCATGTGTTTCTCTGGGTGTATACAGATCTGGTGTTCTAATATCTGTCAAACCTTGCAAGGCAAGGTTAGATGAATGTTAGAACACCTAATCGATGTTGTGTACTTGGAGAAATGTGGGGAGGTGTTGCCGAATCTTCCGCAGACACGGGACTAAACATGAGTTATTCACTATTTTTATAAACATATGCTTTTCTGAATGAGATAGGACCACTACCTGTTAGAGAATTGAGGGAAATATATAGACATGTTGTAACATTCATGCATTCATATTTACATCGACTCGCCTAATGACTGGTCATAATTGAAGGTGGTATACAGTACGATAATTCAGTCGTTATGTCAGTCGATCAAAGTTAGATGAAAAGGAAGAATGCTGAAAATTTTGAGTGTCGCGTTGACGAATTTCTCGACTTCGCTTATGCACATCCTGCACATGTTGACCTTGATAAGATAAGGTGTTCGTGCGGTAGATGTGAGTCGTTGCATTAGAGAAAAAGAATTGAAGTAAAATGGCATCTTCGTCAGTACGATTTTATGGGTGGATACACAAGGTGGACGCAGCACGGGAAAACGATAGTATTATCGTCCAACCAAGCTAGTCAAACTGAAGTTAGGGAGGAGGCACGGTATGATTACTGATATATGATTATGGATGCTGGGTATGCTAATGTTGACTGGGGTAACGACGGTGGTGACGACGGTCGCCAACCGCCGAACGAGGGGGCTCATCAATTTTATGAGTTGTTGAGAGCTGCGGAAGAACCGTTGTGGGATGGAGCTCCGAAACACACACAACTGTCTGTGGTTAGTAGGTTATTACAGTTGAAATTAGACCATGGGCTGAGTGAGAAAGGTTTTAACGAGTTTGTTACCTTAATCAAAGAAATTATGCCCGAAATTGAAAAGCTACCGCCATCGTATTATGACGCGAATAAGATGATGAGGAAACTTGGGTTGAGCTATGAGCGGATGGATGCGTGTAATAATGATTGTGTATTGTTTTGGAAAGAGAATAAGGATTTGTCACGGTATCCAGTATGTGATCATTTGAGGTACAAACCGGACAAAGGGAAGAAGAAAAAACATCGCATGGAAGATATTGTGATATTTTTCGGTCACACCACGGCTTCGGAGAATGTACTACTCCTCCAATACGGCTGAACATATAAGGGGTCACCGTGAGACTCGTAGCAATGATGTCGATGTGCTGACACACCCAGCTGATGGAGAAGCGTGGAAGGAGTTTGACCGCAGGCATCCAGTCTTTGTTCTGGAAGTTCGGAATGTGATTGAGTCTACTGATGAAGAGGATGAATTAGAAGATGAAGAGGACGACGAGTCCCACGAAGAAGAGGACGACGAGGAAAGTGATGAAGATGATGATGATTCTCAAACTGAAAATAATTGACTTGTAATGTTGTAACATCACGGAAAAAATGTAGAAACTAATTAGAACTTAGTTTATATTGATGTGTTTTTGCACCTTTGTTCATATATATATAGTGTCGATGATGATTTCTGCCAGATTATTGTTTTTAATGTGTTAATGTCTTTGTAATTTATTTATACGAAGTCAGATATGAATAAGATACATGCTATTCGTGGCCGGGCTGGACGACGAGCTGCTTCCTCCCCGGTGGGTCCCACCTCGTCATTGCCCACTAATGACGAGGCACAGAGTGCTCGCGTACAGCAGATGGGGCCCCAGCTCCAGCTCCAGCCCCATCCCCATCCCCAGCCCCAGCCGTCGCCCCAACCCGACGCAGATTCATCCCACACTCGCGTTGATTCTCTTTCTTCCGTGGGTTCTACCTCAGGTATAGTTGATAACGGTGTTTAGTACATTTTCGCTAGCCTTTGATTTAAAGTATATTTGAACTGTATTAATGTCTGTGTTTTGTAGTATCTCGACGAGGCCGTGGTCCAACATGCGGGGTACGCATCGACCCCCAGCGTAAACAGAGAGTTACGCTCGCCTAGGAAGGCCTGTAAGTAAAAAAATCACATCATGCCTTATATTTAAAATTTTGGGGTGTTAATTAATATTTGAACTGTATTAATTTATTTATTTACTTCTTTGGCATGATCTTGGAGAATCAGGCGAGGACAAAGATTGGCGTTCTTGTGAAGGACCGATTCTTCAAGCCGCACCTGTACTGGAAGGACTGGGATGCCGCTGCGAGGGAAGAGTGGCTGGTATGGTGAAGTATTTTTTTCTACGATAGTAGTTGTTTAATTAGAGTTTGTTTTCTGTAGTTAATTTGTGTTATTGAATGCCTTGCCGGAGGGGTTCACGTTTGACTCACCTGATCAGCAGGCACTGGGGCAGCAGGCCTTCTTTGCTTACATCGACAAGAATTACCGTCGATGGCTACACGATGCACGGGACCGGGCAAAGAAGATGCTGCTCGAGGGTGCCCCGATGACGGAGATGACGAGATATCCCTCACATTGGATATCTCTGAATATATGGGGGGAGATGATAGATCAATGGGCTACGGATCCATGCTGGGACGCCAAGAGTAAGAGCGGGGCCGAGAACAGACATAACAGAGATCCGACGCACACGGGGGGTCAGTGCCACACGACATCGTCCAACACATGAACAAGGTCGAGCACCCAGATCTGGAGGAGGATGAGGTGGTAGCTCTGACGTATAGTCAGACGCACGTGCGGAAGAAGGACAAGGACGAGGTGCACCGAGTGGGCGACTATATTTCAGATTTTGCCCGGCGAATCGATGTGAGTCAATTTGTTTAAGTTGTTAATTTTTTATCTTTCTATCCTCAATGTCTGTTGCATTAATTAATGCCCTAACATATCTTTAAATCACTGTTTTTGCAGGCCTTGTATGAACAACTTAGGGGGTCCAGCAGCAGTTTGGACAGTCATCAGCGTCCACTAGTACGAGTGCGAGTACTAGGGCGTTGAAGCGATGGCTGGAAACGCCAGAGGTCGTCAATCGGCCGAAAGGCCGCATACGGGGCCTGCCTAGCACGAGTGCTCGTGCCGTGATAGGACCGTCCTCACCCCCCGCTGCCCCTCCACAAACACCGGCTCCTCGGCATCTGTTGGACGACGAGGAGATCCAGCGCATTGCTACGGTCGTGTTGAGGATGATCAGCAGGATCCAGATTTAGGACTCGACAACCCCTGATGAGCCCCTTCTCGTGCCCAGTCTCAGCTTGTCCCCCCCCCCCCCCCGCCCGGCTTGTACTCTTCTCCCCTCCCCTAACCGGCTGTATCTGGTTCCCGACTTATACATAATGAGTATTTTTTATAATAAATATTTTTTATGATTGATTATATATATTTCTTTGTGTATTGATTATTGTGCGTTATTGTTGAGAAATGAAAATTTTATTACAGGTCTGGGTAATAGAAAAATAAAAAAAATATTTGACTTTTAGCAACGGATTAATTCGGTCTTTAAAAGTGTTCATACTATCAGTTTTTAGCGACGGAATATTCCGTCGCTAATTTACAAAATAGATAATAAATTAAAATACTTAAAATATAATCAGCGACGGATATTCCGTCACTAATTAGTAAATAAATCCGTAAAAAAAGTGAAATATTACACGACGAATTTGAAAATTCCGTCGCCAAACTTTTAGCTACGGGCTTTTATACGAGGGACTTTTAGCGACGGTAAATCCGTCGCTAAAACCTTTAGAGACGGAGTTTGGGATTTTAGCGACGGATTTTCGCGTCGCTAAAAGTCTTTTTTCTTGTAGTGATATCTGGACAGATAGAAGGAGTACAATAGTTTCAGTTTCTTTTGCAATATCACAGTCTCGCGACGACCTCTTCATCACTACCAAGCTTATGTGGGTGGTGGTTACGGGATGCGAGGTTGTTTGTGTGTGTGACGCGTCTGAGTTTGTGAGGTCCTTCGGTGTGAGTGGTTGTGCGGTTGCGGGACGAGTATGTGATGAGGTCCTTCACTGTTAAACTGATCCATTTTCCTACATTTGCTGACGAGAGAGAAATGGCTGCGGGAAGAGAGAGAGAGAGAGAGAGAGAGAGAGAATTATGATGAAATCATAAAAAAGAAAGGGGCGAAGGGATATATATAATCATAATGCACCCAGCTTTACTTGATTTGGGTGGTGGTTCGTGAAAGAAAACACACACACACATACACACCCAATATATCAATATTATATATAATTGAATTTCACAGTTGTAGCTTCTATAACATGCAAATTATTGAACTGGCAATTGTTGCAGAACTCGGTTGCATTAGTGCAGTGAGGTTTGTTGTGCAGGACATCATGACTACAGGTTCTTTCATGATATGTACACCGCAATATTCATGTTGGTTGTATACTACTGCATTTCTAACCTTACTTTGTTGCACAAGTTTCATTCTCCGAGCAAGGAAATATTGATTTGTAACTTGCCACTTTCTTATTATCATGCACAAGTGCATCTCCTTGTGCCATCTTTCCTGAGATGGAGTGGACCCAATAGAAGAACAAGTACACCAAAAGACCAGAGCAACTAAGTATTGAAAGGCCAAGATAGAGCAGCATGTGCTCCTTTGTGGCTTTCTAGCCGCTCATATGTGCACGACCACAGACTCAATCTGTTGCAAATTACCAGCATCCAGAATGTGCTCATAAGGGTTGGGTTGTAAAAAGGAGGTTGCTTAAGAGCAATATTACCTTGGTAAAGGCATAACAACCGTTTAGCTAATTAAACGACCATGAAATTTTATTGCATGTAAACTACAAAGGCACCTTAAATTTGCTACCAAAACTACTTTACAAAATTAGAAAATAACACCAATTAACAATGCCTTTGGAGTTAAAAGTGTTCTTGGATATTTGGAAGGCAGGCAAAATAGGCTCTAACTAATTTATTTTGAATCATACCAATTATATCTCAAATACTGTTTGATGTACCAATTGTTCAAGTGTGTTAAAATTGGTTGGGTCATATGTTTGTCATGGTTGTAACGATTAGAGATGATTGGTGCGAACAAAATATTGATGTTGTATTTATTTAATTAAATTTGGTACTTCATGTTTTTGCATAAGCTTTATAGGTAATGTGATTGTGATTAATACTATTTCTCTTACGAAAATGCTGGAGAAACATACTTTTATGCCTATGTGTAAATTAAAAAGAAAGTTTGAAATGTTATAATTTTTCAATTTCCTTATTATACTACAAAAATGTCTCTAAGGAACCTTCAACGAAAAGCGAGGTGCGGATCAATAAGTGTGTGTGAATCAGAAGAACCGATCTTAACTTATACAAGTTAATAACTTGGGTTTGCGAGAATTTGTAAAATACATATGCTTGCGACAGGGAAGATAAGTCAAAAGAAGGTATGTGAGTGTGAAATTTCCACCGAGGAGATCACCTTTTGAAACTTTGAATCATTCTGAGATAAGGAACAGTCCGAGGCCATGTTCCCCTCGAGGCTAACGTCTTCCGAGGTTATTATTTTTGGTCGATGATAAATATGATTCTAAGAACCTATCTATGATCGAGCCCTGAGACTTGAGTCATCGTTTCTCTAACTTTGAGAGTCCATTGTCATTCATCATGTGGAGTTAGGAGTCTGTTGCCCATACATGCAATATGCTCCGTGTTGGCCCATGCACTATCTATTTTTATCTTTTCAAAACGAAATTTTCCTTTAACAGTTGCCAAATAACTTTAGCTAAAGATTAGTATTTGTTGGCAGACATTTTGTTCTTTCTTCAAAGGAAAAACTCATAACACAAAAATAAGAAATAAAACCTAAAAATTAAAAACGTAGACGAATAACCTCTTACATATCCAGTAAAAAAAATGGAAGAAAGCCTCATGCAGCTTGAGTTTTGCAAAGTGATCTTTCTCTTTAAAATAAAGCAGCATGTACTGAACTGTTAAATATGCACTCATTGGTTCAATGTACTTGGCATGCATGTGGTTTTGCTAATCATGTCATTAGGTACAAAATATTGCAGAAATCTCCATAAACCAACCAAAAAAACACATAGTAGGTATTAAGCTTGACATGTGTGGGAAATAGTGTCTATGTGGTACTACCTATTACAATATATGTTAGCCTTAGGGTTGGATAACTTAGGCTTACATCTTGTTTTGATGATAACTACACATTGATTATATTATAATGTGTGCTTTTAGTGTATTCTTAGTAGGTATATACATGCACACTTATGAAGACAGATTTGAGAAGTTGGATAGATGGATTAAAGTCAAAGAAGCTTAAAGTTATAGTGGACATGCTATAGATAGAAGCTTCATCAAGTCCAATGTCGAAGAGCAACAAAGAATGCATCGGCTAAGTTACTATCGATTATAATTGATCTTTACTATTACGTAACTAGTCTTGGTTTGATGCTTGGATTGATGACTATGACCTAAAAAGACCTTAGGACACCTTGTGCATTGCATGTGAGTTCATAACTGTTAGCCCTATGGTTGGATAACCTAGGCTTACATCTTGTTTTGATGATAACTACACATTGATTATGTTCTAATGTGTGTTTTGAGTGGATTCTTAGTAGATATATACATGACACTCATGAAGACACATTTGAGAAGTTGGATAGATGGATTGAAGCCAAAGAAGCTTAAAGTTATAGTGGACATACTATGGAAGCTTCATCAAGTCCTATGTCAAAGAGCAAGAAAGAATGCAAAGGCTAAGTTACTACGATTATGATTGGTCTTTACTATTATGTAACTAGTCTTGGTTTGATGGTTGGATTGATGACTATGACCTAAAAAGACCTTAGGACACCTTGTGCATTGCATGTGAGTTCATAACCTTTCACACAAGTGTGGTTCTTGAAAATGAGTGAACTTTGGAGCTCACTCAGATTTTCTCAAAAACTATTTTGGTGCCAATCTTTTCATATCTTGATAAAACTTTTCATTAGCTTTCCAACGCAAAAAACGGCACCTCAATCCGATTTTTCTAGAGAAAGTTATGCCCAAAATAGGAAAGGGGGTTCCGTGAGGCAGCTGATAGGCAGTAGGGTAATACAGTCGACTGTATTTGAATCCAGTCGACTGCATTCCAATGCAGTCGAGTGCATTGGTCAAAATTCAGTTCCAACGGCTATTTTCAAGGACAAAACTCCAACGGCTATTTTAGAGGGATTACAGTCGACTGCAATGGCAGTTTTGCCCATATTTTGCCTCTAACGGCTATATTTCATTTGCTCTCTATATAAATGATTTGGGGCTTCATCATACACCATGGAAACCACATTCTAAGCCTCCATTCATTAGAGAAACATCAAGGCTCATAGATTAAACTTTTCTCTCTTCATCTTCATGATTTTACATCATTAAAGAGAGCATCTTTGTGAGCAATTCTTTGATTGAGAGTGAGCATTCTTCAAGTCATCAATTCTCTCATCTCTCTCTTGTTCTAGTGCTTAAACTTGTACTCATCTACTTCTTGAGAGTGAAATCTTGTACACATTTCTTCATTGAAAGGTTCTTGTATCAAAGCTTGGGGTTGTCAAGCTTTGGAGCTTTGGGTTTGTCAAAGCTTGTTCTTGATGTGGGCATAGCATCAAGGGATTGTAAGAGGTTTGATCTTGACCCGTAAGGAAGATCATACTAGTGGATTCTAGGGCCTTTCAAGGGACTTCCTTGAAGGGGTGGACGTAGGCTTGTGGGTATATCAAGCCGAACCATTTAATTCTCCTTGTCAAGTATCTCTAAACCCTTCTCTCTTTACATTATCGTCTTACATTTGTGTTGAGATTGGTTGTTTGCTTATTTGAGTTATTGAGATTGAGGTTTGTTGTTTGTTAATTTTTAAAGTAGTCTTAAAACCCTATTCACCCCCCCCCTTAGGGTTATTTTATTGGTTTCAATAACCTTTCACACAAGTGTGGTTCTTGAAAATGAGTAAACTTTGGAGCTCACTCAGATTTTCTCAAAAAAAAATTTGCTGCTAATATTTTCATATCTTGATAAAACTTTTCATTAGATTTCTAACGCAAAAAATGGCACCTCGATCCAATTTTTTCTAGAGAAAGTTATGCCCAAAATAAGAAGGGGGTTCCGGAAACAGTTGACAGGCAGTAGGGTAATACAGTCGATTGTATTTGAATCCAGTCGACTGCATTGGTCAAAATTCAGCTCCGACGGCTATTTTCGAGGACAAAACTCCAACGGCTATTTTAGAGAGATCCCAGTCGACTGCATTGGGAATACAGTCGACTGCAATGACAGTTTTTGCCCATATTATGCCTATAAGGCTATATTTCTTTTGCTCTCTATATAAGTGATTTGGGACTTCATCATACACCATGGAAACCACATTCTAAGCCTACATTCATTAAAGAAACATCAAGGCTCATAGATTAAACTTTTCTCTCATCATCTTCATGATTTTACATCATTAAAGAGAGCATCTTTGTGAGCATTTCTTTAATTGAGAGTGAGCATACTTCAAGGCATCAATTCTCTAATCTTTCTATTATACTAGAGCTTCATTTGTACTTATTTCCTTTCAAGAGGGTTTTTTTGTACACAGTTGATCTTTGCAAACGGATTGTGATCAAGGCTTGAGTTTGTCAAGTCTTGGATGAGCTTTGTGGATTCAAGATTTGTGCTTGGTGTGGGGATATCACCAAGTGTTGTAAGGGTTTTGATCTTGACCCGAAAGAAGATTGTTGCTAGTGGATTCCAGTGCTCTTGCAAGGGACTTCCTTGAAGAGGTGGATGTAAGCTTGAGGGCAGTTCAAGCCGAACTATTTAAATCTCCTTGTCAAGTATCTCTAACCCAATCTCTTTACTTATTGTTCTATAATTGCTTAAGATTGTATAGTTAGCATCTTCATTGAAATATTGCTTGGCTCAATTAAGTTTCATGATTGTGTTTTGTTTAAGTTCCCCATTAATTTTCAAAAACCCTAATCACCCCCTCTAGGGTTGTTTTATTGGTTTCAATATCCATGTAGATATCTCTACTGGCTTCTTCTTTATGAAGCTAGCTAAACATAAACATGGACCAAAGAATTAACGCTTTGTTACAGCTACATCTATTTGTTTGGGTGCTGAAAAAATCAACACCTTAAAGATGTACTAAAAATGGATGAAACTATTCGACTACGGAGAAAATGAATTTTTAACAGTGGATGAACCTTAATCCCACAATAGGACATAATTCCGAACATATCTTGGCTATGCACCTTTTACTGCTCTTGAGTCCCACCTTCGTGACACATCAACAAACATTTAATGGTTAAAGTTCAAAGCTACCAACTCGGTTAAGCCAGAGCGCATGCCTCAAGATTGTGTCATGCCTTCGTTAATTAAGTATCTAAATGATGGCATCGGTGCCTCGAGGCCTTCCCTGTAAGGGGGTCTGCCCTTAGCCTTCCCTCAAGGGGTCCTTCCTTAGAGTCTCCCTCTCCTTACCCCTTACTCCTTGGGGGACTCCCTCTCCTTGGTGGCTCCCTTGCCTTACACATTAGAGGCTTCCTTGAGTCACTTCTTGATGTCCCTTCTCCTTGAGGACTACTTGCTCCATAATACTTGTCATACGCAATTGAGCCTGAGATCCGTCTCTGTGTTACCTACCCCAACCCTATCAACCCACAAAGCGTCGTGACTTCTAACTGTGCCCAAACACAGTCTCCACGCTATGTACCCCTGGCAAATTGCCCATCACCGCGCCTGAGCATTGTGACACCCAACCGTGCCAAAGCGTCGTCTCTGTTACGTTCCTCGTCAAAATTTCCATCACTATACCTAAGCACCGTGACATCCAGTCAAGCCCTAGTGCCGCCCTTTATCATACGTGCCCACGACATTCCTTCCCTCAATCACGCCCATGTGCTGTCATTATGTAATATGCTCCCACGCAACACTCAGTGACTGCATCCCTACACCGTCTCCATTGAGCTTACCCCTGACACTTTGTCTCATTGCCACTCCCCAGCGTTGGTTCATCCTTTCACCACATTATATGCACCTTGCTTGGTCGTGAATGTGCTTTGACCCAATCCATGCAGTGTGCAGCATCCCATAGGGTAGGTGACTCATCAAGGACATTATAATAGAGGGTTCTAAATGCTACTACGTGAGGACTCCCATCCTGCCAGGTAGGCGACTTCTTTGAGACACTACCTTAGCTTGTTAGGTGGAAGACCAGACCCCTTCGGGGTACTAATTTGGCACACTCCAAGTGCTCATAGCATAAGAACTCGTCATGGGATTAGGCGACCCCTCTAGAACACTATCTCCACTAGAGAGCTCTAAGTGCTCCAGCATGAAGACTCCCCTCCTACCAAGTAGGTGACTCGTCCAGGTCACTAATTGACCCGTTGAATAGACCACTCTTGTGAGATACTACCTTAGCGCTCTCTGAGTGCTCAAGCACAAGGACTCCTCGGGGGGATAGGTTACTCATTTGGATCATTATCTCCCATAGGGAGCTTCTAAGTGCTCGACATGAGGACTCCCTTCCTGCCAAGTAGGCGACTCTTTTAGGATATTACCACGGCACCTCTATGGTAGGCGACTCATCCAGGATAACATCTAATCCCCTCGAATTGACAACTCCACAGTCACTACCTTGGCACGCTCTGAATACTCCGGTAGAAGGGCTTATGGCGGAAATATGCTTATCTTCCGAAAGATTATCTCCGTCACGGAGCTTTAAGTGCTTTAGCATAAGGACTCCTCTCCTGCCAGGTAGGCGACTCCTCCGAGGCACTGCCTCGACCCATCAGGTAGGCGATTCCTCACAAGCACTACCTTGGCATGTCTGGGTGGTGATTTCTTCTGGACATCACCTTGGTAAGTTGGGTACACGAGTGTGGCATGCTCTTAGTGCTCCGACATAAGGACACTATCTTTGCAAGGGTGTCTACATGAGAAGTCAACGTGTTCTGACACTGGCCGTTCTTCATTGAGGCCCCTAGGGACCATGACCCCAGGTCATTCCGAGATACGAGCTGGTCTCCATAGGGCATTGCGTCTATTCTACCTAGTAATTGGACATTCCCATTGCTTTTAGGTTCTTTGTGACTCTCGACGTCCCTGTGGGCAAACAAAAGGAATGAATTTCTGGACCCCTTATTGATATGTCACTCTTAGGGAGAGCCACGTGTTGCTTGATGACATCACCTTCTCAACTCCTATCAATAATGAATTTGAAATTTTCATTTTCGCATGAACGACTCATTTCACGTTTTGACTTTCTCACTCTAGAATTCAAAAGGCAGAGAGTTCTATAGATACAAAAAATTTAGACTTCAGACCGTGATGTCCGAACTCGACTCTGGACCTCAAAATTAGCCTAGTGCTCGCCATCGCGTCTTCACCCTGTGCCTTTGCCCTCACAGCACTATCACTCATCGGCCTATGTCTAGAAAGCATTGGTCTCTACCTTACTCCATCCTTGCTCTCTCCCACATCAGCATAATTGACCTCTTACTCGGATTGCATTCTTTCTAGCATCCATGTGTGCTGCGAACCCCCTTCCTCGGCATCAGAAATTTCGTCACATTGGTTTTGATGAAAAGCTAATTATATTTTCACAAGAGAAGGATGGATGGTCAAATTTGAGCAAGAATTTAACACTACGTGACTTCTCATGGAACAAGTAATATTGCTTTCACATACATGTAATACTGATTAATGCAACAAAAAAAACATAGAAAGCCTAGATCAACAGTAGGGAAAAGTTGTTTTAGAGCTCAACTTAATGGGGTAGGTTTTCATTCCAATGAAGCAGAAACCTACTTATACAAGCCATGAGTTATAACAGAGTATGCAAAAATTATCAAACTTCAGCTTAGATATAATCAAATTAGATTTGGAACCCATTAAAAGAACAAGAACACACAAAAAAACAATCATTTGTAAAGGCTATTAAGTGTTACTTGAAGGATGAGGGCAAGATGGGGGTTTATTTAGCATACAAATTGGCACTGGCAAAGTATATGGCTAGATGAAGACTTTAACTCATAAAATTCAGGTCTAACTGTAATCCTGCTACTTACTGAGCTTTATGTAATCCTGCTTCGTACCAGACTTATAAATGTTTTTGTAAGTTTAGACACATGAGTGAGATAGCACATATGATGTATACTATCGATATGTATCTATAAGCATCTTTTGATGTAGAACAGATTAAGAGTGTACCAAAGAGTGATAAAATAAAATGGAAACAATATTGAAAGCCACTCATACTCAAACCAATCTACAAACGGAAAGCTCTAGTAAACTTTGTATCATAAAAATCTAATCAATGTCAAAAACGCTTAAGTTCTCAATACTACTTGCATAACATCAACACAACACTTGCATATTAACCGCACAACGCTATAGGCATATTTGCATAATTTCAATTGTAGCGAACCGCTCTAAAAATTTAGACTCGGGAAGGTCTCAATTGAGTCATCATTGTTTTTAGGGTTAACTTAATAATTAACAAAGTAGACAGCAAAATCCTAATTTGACTCTGATTGTCCAATTTAAGCTTCTGACCTAAGAAAACGGAGATTCAATTAGGAAATAAGTTCTACAGCATGAAGGTGTTAGGCACTCGCTTTACCCTCATTGAACTTTAAATCAATGTCATTTTTGTGATTTTTTGTCCAAAGCAAATAATAACAAGACAAGTCAGGATCAAAACCATCGTAGTTGATCGGAATCTACTGGAGGCCACCGAAATCTTAGTCTTTGATTTTCTTATAAACACGACTACTTCTACTTAAACAAGCCTAAGTTCTAAACTCTTCTTTAAATTTTTATGTTTTTTGATCGAGACATGGTAACGAGAAAGGGAAACTATCTAGAGTCTTTTAATCTAGAAATAGAAGTACTCAAAGAAAGGATTAGACTCGTACTTTAATCTAAATTTCACAATTCATTGATCCAAGAATTGATTCAAAAACCAATAAAGGTAACCTGCTCGATTTAGAAAATTTCTGTTTTGGGCATGAATATGGACTTAAATGCATTTGACACCATTCTACAAAGTTGTAGCCTTTGAAAAGATACACGGTTAGGCTTTTGAATCACCTATGTCAAGTATTATATGAGTGAGTTATGGCTGGCCAAATTTCAGGTTTGTGCTTGATACCAGAAGCTGGGTTTCCCCTTCCCCCCCCCCACCCCTCTCGGTTTTTTTGTAGAACTTTTCTTATAGAAAAAATGGTCAAGTTGACTTTTTTGTGTATAAAGCCAACTTTACCACAAGCCATAAGATTTTGACCGTATCTTTTCTATAGTTTTCACTACAAAAATGTATTGTTATCGGTGATGTTCGCTTACGGCCAAATTCCCTCACCAAGGAGCTCTATAGACACTGTAAACACCCAATTTTTGTACTCTTTTTTATCTATTTATTATAGTTGGACTTTTATTGATCATTAAGATTTCTTATTGATTATGGGTATAGGCCTAGAAATAAATAATGAGCTTAATTTAGTCCAGTCCAGTCCAGTTCAGATTGGTTAAGTCTAGTCCAGTTCAGTTTGAGTCCAATCTAGTTAAAAAAATTGTGATTGGTTAGATAATTTAGAATTATCTTTTGATCAATCCATGATACATGCAAATCTTCTTGATTTAGATAAAAATTGGAGATGACTTTCAAAATCTGAAAACATCTGTTCTGCATTATCAGAGATAATTACCGAATTAAGAAAAGATAATGTTCCAAATTTTGAAAAAGAAAAAAATCGATACATGTTAAAGGATGAATCAAGGATTCTTGACAAACCGCCGGTGAGTTGACTTTATTTTATTCTGAAATTTTAATCAAATATTTACCTCTATTAGAGATCTTAGACTTGAAAAGTCATCCTTATCATTTTGGTCAACTTCGAATCTCTATAAAAGGAACCTTTGAGCTAGCTATTCTGTTTAGAAATTTTATACCATTTCTGTCTAGAAGTGATGCATCATTTCTAAGGAGATATTCAACATTCCATACAAAAACTCTCCATATTTTATTTATTTGCATGGTGGATTTGTCGCAAGCTGTCTCGAGATAACTTTATAATGATTTCACGTTTAGATTAGGTTAGAAAAGTCTGAAGTGCCTCCTATCTCAACGACCAAATTTTGGTCAATAAAATGAACTCATTTCTTTCTATTTGTGTCAAAGACCGAAGTTTAGGTCGCCTCCTGTATGGCCTGCTCAGAACTACATTGTTTTGATTCAAGTTTAGCCAACCAGATACGTAGGCCATTTGACTCCGGCTATCGAATTCAAGCCAAAGTCATAGATTTATGTTAGGGTGGATTTATAAATGTTTATGCGCCTATTTACATGTTATGTGTTAAAAGGCCAACACATCACTAAAAAAAATTAAAGACCGTTAGAGTATCGAGCTCATAACACCTTCTCGTGTGTAATTTAGTTCCAAATCCATCATCTCTGATTTTGGTAAATTAAAAGCCTAGTTGGGCATTTTAGAGGTATTAAGGGTTTTTTTTCTTATTTTTATCTATTTCATAAAATAAGATGACGACTCCAGTCAATACCTTTTTGCTAGTTTTTTGAAGCGCTTCTGTTACGACCCGAATCCACAGTTGAGTCCATGAGTTAGGCATGTGGCCGGCCTTAGGCCCATTCGAACACTCACGAGGGCACTTCCAGGCCTTACTATAACCTGTAATGTGAGATTTAAATCCAATTCACAAACTTCCAATAATTTCAAATAAAACCCTTATTATATGTCCTTGAAATTTTACGAAGAACTCGAGAAAATTTAAGCTCCCTACATTAGTTAGATCAAAACAATAATTATAGAGCTAAAAATTCTTGAACGATAAACATTTTATTAATCTAGTGGTTCTCCTCGGGCATTCCTCCCTCGTGTTGCTCATACGGATCTGATTCCCTTAGGTCCTCACTTGAAAAATAAGGAATAAGCGGCCCAGCAAGTACACAAACCATGTTCCAAAAATAGATTTGAAGATTTCAAAACATGCCATGGATTTCTATTCTAACAAATTAGGAATTCAAAGTTACCACCGCAAAACATTCTTCAATGTATATACATATAAATATATATATACATATATATGAAATTTTAGAAAAGGTTTTCAAATCAAAGAATAATCATTAAGGAATTATTTTGCATCTATCACAGATATTTCCTTACTTAGGTGTGATGCTGTCAGCGTACGAAACCCCTGACTAGGGCCCGAAATCCATCTTACACTCCGGATAATAGTTTGTGGACGCAAGGGCGAACTACCAGCAACAGTACTGTGTATCAACATACATGCCCCGTTGACCAGGGCCCGAAATCCAGCATTCTCCCGTTGGATATGGAGCACAACAACAAAGTCAAGTTTCATATCTCATTCAACATATACTTAGTGTAAATTTACTATTCACATAGCATTCCATAACATTCTTTTAAATTAAATTTCTCATCAAATGATTTAGCAATAAAACATGTACAGAACAAGACTTAAACTTTCATATATACATTTATATACTTTGCAAACATCATATATAGAGGAACATGGCAAGAGTACTTACCTCGCTCATAACTGGTTCCGGTACTTGCTCAAAAGCCAGTCCTAACTTTCGTTTATTGAAACCTAAATAACAATTTACACGAATGTTATTCATTGCCGTTTGAGCATGCCTAATTATTTAATTTTCTTCCCAATTGAGTAAAATTACCAAACCGTCCCTAGACTTTTGTAAAATTACCTATTACCCTCGACGCCTAACGTACCATTACACACCCAGCAATAACCTAAAGAATCTTTTTAATTCACTAGTTGGGTTTTTCGAACAAGAATGGCCTTTCTAGAAATTCTCCATTCGGAACCCTAAACCGCTTATTAAATTGAGCGCTAATGTTCCTGTTTCAAAAATATATCAAATAGCACCGGAATGCCACAAAATTTCAAATATTCAAACATCACAGTAATTTTAGATCACTGTCAAATTCTAGGTTAAAAATAATTTTGTTTACTATACTAAATAAAAAAACTATTTTTAAGAATAAATCATTTGAGACCTTTCTCATGCCTAGAAAAATCCCAGAAAATTCCAGGTCAAGGGTCTCGTCAAAATAATGGGAGTTTTAATTTTTCACTTTGCCTAAATCTATATGGAATTGGTCTTAAAAAATAGCTTAATAAACTATTGCAATAGTAGCGCGCTACGCGATATCTGATCGAGCGCTATACTGCTAATAACGTTAGAAACATCAAAGGATTTTAAAATCTTTCAAAACTTTGGAAGACATACTATCTTAGCTACACATAGTTCTTGTAAAAGTTTCAGAATTTATTAACTTAATTTACTACTTAAAAATATCCCATAATCCATTGTTCGGATAAAATTAGTTAGCATGCTTGCCAAACTTAGAAAAATCTAAAAACTTTCCAGGTTGTAGGTCTTTCAAAAATAATATGAGTTACTCTATGGGTTTTGTCCAAATAAGTTACTAGATATATCAAAAAAATTAGGAAAGGAACTGCAAAAAAAATTCTTTCCTTTAACAACACTTTTATGTTAAATTTTAAAATCAGGTTTCTTCCCTCTCTTTACACGACATCTTCTTCTTCAAACCTTTACCCGAAGTCACCTCAAATACATGATACACACACATGCAGACCCATTATACCCATAAGTTTACACTCACATGTCACATACATGTGTGTGTGTATACACACACATTTTCTCTCAACTCTCACACCTATATATATCCTTTACCTTGCCTTCACACCCACTGCCTCACGGCGGTGGCTTTCCCTCCCTCTTTCCTTTATTTTCATCACCAACTAAAACACTTCTAATACTCCAACTCTCCACTACAACACAGACACAGACTTTGCACCTCCCTTCACAAACGCACCTGTACCCCCCACCCCCCATTTCACTAGTCATTTCACCTTATAACAAATGCTTGACATTATTCACATACTGCTGCACAAAGTCACAACACATGCAGTTACACGACTGTACATGCACACACACACACACATTATATGCACACAGTTCACACCCAATGGACACACATGTGTACACCACGGCTGCACCACCCCTTGCACACCATGTATATACATACGCTTCTCTGCCCATGCACATATCTGCCCATACACCCCACTCATACACAGATCAACACATATGGTGTTACATTAAACATAAAAACACGATCATTTCACGACACCGCTCTCGTATGGCTATTTAGCCACGACATCAACCCCTCTCGGTTGAAACAGCCTCACCCATACACTCAACACTCTGCCCTAAGTCCCGTACCCCATCCTAAAATAGTTTGATTCATAGAGAAGGTAGAGATCTTACCGATAGTTTCATCGGAAGACCTTCCTTCATTCCATCTCTCTGTTCTGTCATTTCCAGACGTGTGGGTAGCTTAGGGTCAGCTGACCCATGAAGAATGTGTGCGTGTGTGTATATATATATATATATATATATATATATATATATATATATATATATATATATATATATATGCATAGAAGAAACCTAGGTTGGCACATTTACAATTAAAACCCTTTCTTAATTTGGTAGTTATATGAGGTCTCCCCGAAATTTTTCGTTATTATTTAAAGGTCCAAAGAATTTACGTTGGAACTTTTATGAGGTTTAAGAAAAAAAATTCATTGCTAAAAGTTGTTGGAGCAATATGCATGAAATTTAAAAATTCAACGCTAATAATTTTAATTTAGCCCGAAAGTAATAAAATAAATGAAAAGGAAGGAAGAAAGAAAGAAAAAAAATGTTTTGGGTTATTACAGGTTCGCTTCAGGGCAACTCCACTGGGAACTAAAATAAGAGAACTAATTTTATAATTTTTTTGGCCTCTGTGTTTTCCTTTACTTTATGTAACATGTACGATGTGCTCTAACTGTAGTAATTGTGTTTTTTTTCCTTTCACTTTTGTGACTCACAAATGCCTACAATTGACCCAAACTCACCTATTCGAGGACAACGGTAAAAACCCTCAAATTAGTTCTTTGTTATTGATGTGAATTCGATTGTACTCCCACCTATAAGGCAAGTACCAAGACCTCCTGATATCTCGATATATTAAATGACGTGTGAACATGTACCTTTAATTAGCCATTATTAACTACATAAGCTACGGGTGAGAAGTATATCGTACTAGTCAAGCCAAAGGAGTAACCTTACACACAGAGTTGAGAAGAAATCCACACATCTGGACCATTTATGTGGTCTACCCTTTTAAGGAGAATACATAATAGGTTTATGATAATTTGGCTGGGAAACTGGCAGGTATTCTAAAATCTGCCTGGTAATCACGCGCAAGCGAAAATTGTAGGAAAAAAAAGATAATGACCAAAAGGTGTCGGTAAACCGTACAGTTACTCCGTAAGTGTTTTTCTACAGATCAAAACCAGTCAGTTTATACCTTGATCTCAAAACCCAATAATACCCCAACCGAGTAACCAAACAATTAACCTAAAAGGTGAACCGAACGGTAAGTCAATAACCATTTTTTCAGACATTTTTCCAAAAACACCCTAAATACCCTACTGGGTAATTGGACGGTTAACCGGACGGGTAGTTAATACACCATTTTTCAAAAAAAAATTCAAAATCCCAAAACCACCTCACCAAGTAATCGAATGGTTAACCCGCAAGGTTAACTGGATGGTTAATCAGTGTGCAATTCCTTACATAAACTAGCTTGGTTTCATATGTGTCTTATGTGAGTAAATTTTTGCATTTTATTCTCTATACAGTTAAGCGCAAGGAAGTCCGGTATCGAAATTCGTCTGAAAAACTCAAAAGAACCCCAATGACAGAAGAATTCCCTTAGATCGATGATATGGTCTGCTAGAGACGTTAATGGTCCGGGCTTAGGTCGACCCAGCCCGAGCCCTTTGGTCTTTTCAGAAAAAAGGGTAGGACAATGTTGGGCTTAGGCAAGGGAAAGCGGCTTGGGCCTCCTCAAGAATACAAGGGTCCAGCGCTAGTCCAAGCCCAAGCCCAAGCAAAAAAAATTATTACTTTTTTTCAAAATCATTTTTTGTTTTGTGGTAAAATCCTCCTTTATTTCGAACTTGGGACTACTACTGGTGAAGTTATATACACACACACACACACAAGATTAATTCTCCTAAAAAAGTGAGAAAAACGTCTATTTTGCTTAAAAAAATAACCATATTTTTTTCTTTAAATACGTTCAATTTGTTTGAAAAGAATTCACGCTGAAAATCTTAACTATATTTGGGAAAAAATATATTCTAAAAAGTTGAGAAAAGGAAAAGAAAGGAAATTACCTAATCATTTGGAAGATCTTCCTATCATCAACAAGTTTATCTTACTCTCGGTATTTTGCATCAAGATAATACTTCCAACAGATACATAACTCGAATGCTTTGAGGTTAAGACGACTCCTCTTGTCATCCAACATCCTCTCGCTCGCTAAAAAGCACGACTCTGAAGTAGCCATGGAGGCTTGTACTAATAGTACATGCCGAGCAATTTGGAATAAAATTCAATAAACTTTTGCATTTTGTCTCCAAAAAGTTAACAAAGCAAAATTTATTTGCTCATCCACTGACAATGAAGAATAATGATATGCACATGTCAGTGAAACTTTGATATAAGTTATGAAGATCTTCAAACAATGTACTCGCATTTTGTGTAACTTGCTTGTCGCAACTATCCTGTAGCCATTTTTTTCACATATTTCTAATATTGAAACATGTATACCGTGCAACTTGAACCTAGGATCCAAAGTAGTGGCAATAGCAAAAATAATAGGCAATTTCTCCAAATATTTATTAAATTTAATGTCCATATGTTTCACTATATCACGAAAGGCTTCTATATGTCTCCATTTCTTTAAAATGTTAGCCATTTTTAAATTTATAGTACAATGATAGGTAACGTGAGATAGTACGTATCAGACAATAGAATGATGGACATGTAAAATACCTCCAAAAATTCAACACGCTATGCAGCTAACTACTATTCATCTTGAGTTGGCAAGCCTTGTGGGCAAATGGTTAGTAGGCAGTGAATATACACTTGTTTATATAACATAACATGTAAAACCATTCTATGTATGGAGTTCTACTTATACACGATATCTGTAAATGGTCTCCTACGAGGGAAACCATACTGAGCACACAATAATTTAACTCTTGTATTCTCAGACCCAAAGAATCAACAAACATAGCCATATCTCTCATTTCGGCAAAAATATCTTCTGAATCAGCTAAACTATCTTGAATTATTAAATTAATTATATGGCAAATACATTCAGCATGAAAATAATTCCCATCTAATGCAGGTTTAAAGTTTGTTTTTAAGATCTGAACAAAAGCTTTATTATTAGAAGCATTGCCAAAACTGACACTCATTATCTTGTCAATTAATTTAAACGTGTCATATACTCATAGTATAACATTTGCAACATGCGGATAGGAAAAGTGTTTAAAAGCAACAATTCTCTTATTCATAACCTAATCACAATCAGTCTAATATGCTGTTACACAAGAATAATTAACCTAAGTAAAAGGAGATTTCCAAACATTAGATGTGAGACTAACTCTACCATCAAATTTATTAAAATAACCAATCAAGCGTTCTTTAGCAGCATTATATTGTCTAAGTGCATCAGATCTAGTTGTGTTTCTATGAACCTTTTTATACAAAGGTTGCACATAATTATTTATATATCTAGAATACTTATTTTATCAGTAAAATTAAAAGGTTGTTCACCGTGAACAACAAATTTAGCAAAATCGTCTCTTTGTTCTCGCTGATTATAAATAAGTAACTTACTGTCAAAAAATTACTGCGGTGGTTAGTTTGACATGGCCTTAATTAGGTGCATATGTCGGCCCATGCCTATTAAGATGTGTATTACCACTACTACTAGACAAAAATAATTTTGCACAATACTTACATTGAGCTTTTTAAATGCCATCAACTGTAATCATTTCAAAATATTACCAACACTTGGCTTTGAGCTTTGTATATGCCTTTGGGCAAGATTATTCGGTCCTTCATTGCGACAACCATTCATCGGGATAAGATTATGCCTAGGAGTAATAATTTCATCAATCGAGTTGTGTTCTAACTAAAATACTAGTAATCTTATAAAGGTGTATATAAAAAATCAGGAATATATGTTGTGGTTAAAGTCAATAAAATATTGAGTATCTATACACGTGTGGTTGATCTTGAAATTGTGGTGCTTGTGGTGGTGACAGACGTTTTTGGTTACATGATTTTGTTAATCTTGAGGAAAACATATTTTACGCTAAAATTGTTTGACAAGAATGAAAATAAAACTGCTAAGACTAATTAAATGATAAAGAATAAACATACCAACTAATTAAAGAGTACTTACGTGAAAGTTTGAGAGGGTTAATACTTAGTAGCAAATAAGAATGATAGAAAAACTTGTAAAATTTAGATAAGAAAGAGTGAGAAGATTGGTGTGAAAAATTAGAAGAGGTGGGGGTGAATTTTTAGATTTCTCAAACTTTACAAAAGACCAAAATACCCCTAAAACTAGCTGTTTATAGTTGTTGGGAGGGTAAATATGTAAAAGTACATAAAGAGTTGTTGAAATAATATTGGACGGAAATATCCCTCAAACTAGCCATTACATAGCCGTTAGAGGGGTAAAACTAAAATTTTTAAAAAATATAGCCATTGGGGGGGGGGGGGGGAAGGATCTAAAAATTTTCAAAACTTCAATCTTTTTAAGGTTGGGCCAAGGTTCTGATCTGAGCCTTAAATGGGCTGGATTTGGGCCTTTTCAAGGGCCAAGCCACGCTAGGCTTGGATCTGGGCGGATTTGGACCATTCAAGGATTGGGTTGGGCCACTTTTGGAGGAAAACGACAGCCCACCCTAGTCCAGACCCTTGGCCCTTTGGACCTGGGCTAGCACTATTCATACCACAGGCCGGGTCGGCACAGGCTTTTTTGTGCTAGAGCGGCTGGCCCATAGACCCCTGGCCCGTTTGACATCTTTAGGGATTCACATCCTTAATAATCTACAGAAATATTCTCAGTCACCAACTTCGCAACTCTGGTAGCTCAACAGGCGAAGGCTGCCTCAAATATGGAATTCCTTATGAAAAGAGATTAAGAGGATCAAGAAGTAGAACCTAAGATGGAAATGAAGGTAGAGAAGTAAAAAGTTGAGGTTGATTGGTAGTACGAGTCGGATGAAGAATCAAAAGCCGTTATTCTAGAATAGAAAGAAAAGTTGGTTGCACTTGAGTCTCAAGTTGCTAGGATAAAGTGTAAATGACCTTATAAACCTTAGTGCCCTCGCTATAAACCCCAAAGATAGGTTGTTGCCCAAGTTTAAAATGTCCGACATGGATAAGTTTGATGGTACGACTGATCATCGGATTCATGTTAAGATGTACATATACGCATTGGCTCCTCAGAGAGTTAACCATGACCAACTTATTCAGATCTTTCACTATACCGTGACGGGAGTCGCCTCTTGATGGTTCCTCACCCTTGATGATGCTCGCGTACAAACATGGGAATAATAGTATCAAAATTTGCAGTGCCAATATAGTGCAGACTTGGATATTGTTATATAAAATTGGAGACCACTAAACAAGAGCCTAGAGAGTCTATATCAGAATTCATAATGAGGTGGAGGAACAAGGCTGCCCAAATGGTTAATTGCCCATCGAAGGAGGAGCAAGTGAACATAATGAGAAATTATCTGTTGCGTGTATCATGAATACATCTTTGGGCATTATTGCACCTTTTTCAAGTTTTTGATGGGATCTTTGGTAGAAAATGAAGACGCTAAAAACAAAGGAACCATATCTTGTGAGACTAAACTCGAAGGTTATCGAGCCGCTATAAGAAATTCCCTTGGTCAACCAAGACCTGTTAGTACTAACAATATGCAAGCACAACAAAAGTGTCGTGGGAAGCCACTGCCAAACCACGATGAAGTTTTACTCCCTTGAATGATTCTTTGCCTAAGGTTAGAGGTGTCAAAGGGACGAGCTTGGGTCCGCCCAGCCTGGGCCTAGAGGGCTAGAAAATGAGCAGGGCCATTTAGGGCTTTGGGCCTTGGAAACTAGACTGGGCCCAAAGATAGGAAACGAAGGCCCTGTCCAGGCCCAAGCCCTAGGCCCTAATTTTAAGGCCGAGCCTAGGCCATTTTTTTAAATTTTATTTTTTGTATTGCAAAAATATTAATTTATGAAATAAATGCAATTGATAGGCCCTCCTCTTATCCGGGCTTGGGACCGGTTGCTTGTAAACAAGCAGGCGAAATTACCTATTTTTTTATATATAATTTCTCAGAAAGGTGAGGAAAAATATTTATTTTTCTCAAGTGCATTGTTTATTTTAAACACACTTAATTTGTTTTAAATTAATTTATACTAAAAAGTAAAAACTTGAGAAAAGGAAAAGAAAATTACCTAATCATCCGGAAGTGGTTCGACGTCCGAATCGCTGCTTCTCCTATCAACAATCAGTTTATCTTGCTCGCGATATTTTGCATCAAGATAATCCTTCCAACATACACGTAACTCGAGTGATTCGGCGTTAAGACGACTCCTCCTGTCATCTAACACCCTCTCGCTCGCTGAAAATACCGACTATGAAGCAACCGTGAAAGCTTGTACCGGTAGTACATCCTGGGTATTTTGGGATAAAGTTTTATACATTTTTTTTTCAAAAAGTTAACAAATCAAAGTTCATCTGCTCTTCCATTGGTTATGAAGAATAATGATTAGTATTTGCATATAGACTAATTTCAATAAAAAAGAAATAAGTAGACGAACCTGCAGAACTAGAAGTACCTTCCACTGGTAATTGTTTTGCCACTAGATGTTCAAATTAAAGCAGGTAAGATATGACCCGTAATATACTTCACCGCTTGACAATGTTGCTCGTCCGCGCACGTCAGTGAAATTTTGATATAGGCTGTACATAGCCTCAAATGTCACGCTCACCTTCGTTGTAAATTCACTATCCGCGTAGCACATTAGTCTTGATATTTCTACTATCGAGACTTTCACACCATGCAAATTCAATCTAGGATCCAAACAAGTGGCTACAGCAAAAATAGTAGGCAAATGCTCCCAATATTTATTAAACTTGATATCCATCTGTTGGACTATTTCCTGAAATGGTCCTACACATCTCCATTTTGTTAACATCGTACCCATCTTCAGAATTTCTACTACAGCGATAGGGGAGGTGGGATAGTACGTACCAGATAATAGATTGGTAGACGTGTAAAATACCTCCAAAAATTTGGATAGATGCGAAGCCATCTGCCATTCCGCGTGATTTGGCAAGCCTTGTGGGAACGTGTAAAACCATATGATACGTGGAGTTTCACCTATGGACGACATCTGTAAGTGGTCTCCTACGAGACAAATTATATTGAACATACAAAACCTTAAATTATTGTGTTCTTGGACCCGAACTATTAATAAACCCTGCCATACCCCTTATTTTGAGAAGAATATCTCCTGCAACAGCTAAACCATCTTGAACAATTAAATTAATTATATGACAAACACATGGAACAAGAAAATAGTCACCAGCAAGTCAAGTACAGGTTGAAGGCTTGCCTTCAAGGTTGAAATAACAGCTTTATTGTTAGAAGCATACTCATAATCTTGTTCTTAATTTTAAAAGTGTTACATGTATTAATTATAATAGTAGCACTGTTAGATGCATTATGCGGATAAGGAAAGAGTTCGAAAGCGATGATTTTCTTATTCGGTCTAATAAGAATCAATTCAATGAGCCGTCACACAAGCATAACTAACAAAAGTAAAAAGAGATTTTCAAACATCAGAAGTAAGACTAACTCTACCATCAAAATAATTAATAAAGTGTTATTTAACAGCATTATATTGTTTAAGTGCATCGGATCTAGTTGTGTTTCTATGAAATTTTTTATACAAAGGTTGCATGTACATGTTCATATATCTAGAGTACTTAGTGTTATCAACAAAACTAAAAGGTTGTACATCATGAATAACAAATTCAGCAAGACCATCTATTTGTTTTGGCTGATTATAAACAAATAACTTACTGTCAAAAGATAATTGCGTTTGACTAGGTTCGACATGACCTTGTTTAGGTGCACACAGAGAGTAATGCCTATTAAGATGTCCATTATCACTACCGCACGAAAATAATTTAGCACTATACTTACATCGAACTCTTCGGACGCCGTCTACCATAATATCATCAAAATAATTCCAACACTCGCCTTTTTTTTATCTTTTGGACTTAAGGATTGTATGACCCTTCTCCATGATGACCGCTCATCGGCTTAACATTCTACCACGGAGTAGTAACTTCGCCAACTGAGTTGCGTCCTTGACTATAATGCGGGGTATCTTTTGTGAGCGTGTAGTCAAGATTTGTAATGTTTTGATTGAACTCCCAATTGACTTGAGTATCTAACATACAGCCGGTACTCATTTGTGCCGGAACTAATGTGTTGTGATGGTGTTTGAGTTGGTGATTGTGGTGGCCGTGGTCGTGATACTTGTGGTCGCGGTACTTTTGATGATGATCCACGTTTGCTCAGTTTTCTTAAAAATTCAGACATATTTGATGCTAATTTTTTTTACTAGAATGAAAAAATAAAACTAGTAAGAGTAACTAAATGCAAAGGAATAAGAACATTAATTAGTAATTAGAAATAATAATTAACTAATACTTGTAATTTAAAATTGGAGAGGGTTAATAATTAATAAGAATTTAATAAGAGTAGTAATCAATAAACAAAGGAATTAGAAATAACAAAGGAATATGAGCAGTAATTAGTAAATAGAATTTAGTAAGAGTAATAGTTAGTAAACAATTAACTAATAATTGTAACTAAAAATTGGAGAGGATTAGTAATTAATAAGGAAATAACAATGGTAGTAAAGCTTGTAGATATGTAGAATTTTAGATAAGAGAGAGTAAAAAGATTGGTGTGCAAAATATGAAAGAAAGGGTGTGAGTTTATAGATTTTTCAAAGTTCACAAAAGACCAAAATGTCCATTAAAACTAGCCGTTTATAGTTGTTGGGGAGGGTAAAAGCCTAAAAAATATAAAAGAGTTGTTAAAAATTAGTTGGATGAAAAAAAACTCCCCAAACTAGCCGTTATATAGTTGTTGAGGGGATAAAGGTGGAATTTTGCAAAAAAAGGGGGAATGTTGCCGTTGGGGGGAACGCCGGGGGGGGGGGGGAATCTGAAAATTTGAAAAATAGTGGGACAGGGCCACTTTAGGGCCAGAATTAGGGCCGGACTTAGGGCCAAGGTTCGGGCCACATTAGGGCCAAAAAAGCGGGCCAGTGGATAGGGCCAGAAGTGGTCCAAAAGAGGGCAGGGCCAGGGCCAGGGCTAGGCCAAGGGCTAGGCCAGACCCTAAAAAATAGGTCAGTTTCGGGCCAGCCCATTTTTAGGGCCAGGCAGGCTAGGACGGATAAAATGGGGAAAGTATTAGGCCTGGCCCTAACCCGTAGCCTTGGTCTAAAGCCCTACGGGTTAGGGCCAGTACTATTCATCTGTAGGGCTAGGCCAGCTCGAGCCTATTTAGGGTCTGGTCGGCCTGACCCGCAGGCAACCTGGCCCTTTTGACATCTCTACCTAAGGTGTTTAAGCAATTAATATAGAAGGGCATGATCTCCAAGTTACTCCCTACTCCAACACCGGCATTTATACCTAAAGGATTTGATGTTCAGGCTTTTTGTACATACCACAAAGGAAAGAGGCATCACACAAAAAGGTGCATCACCGTTAACCATACTATCCAAGATCTTATTGACAAGGGCGAGGTATCCCCTTCAGCTAAGCCAAATGTTAGAAAAGAACCCTTGTCTGCTCAAAAGATTGGTAGAACCAAACTTTCGCTTATCGTTCTTTCCAAATGTCAGGCTCTCTAGTATTGACCCCTCCCTTCGATCTTTAGCCCTTTTATCTTTTTTGATCAAACCTACTCTAAAAATAAGCATCTGCCCCATCTTCCCACCCAGTACCCTTTGGTCGATGGAACACCAGACAGTGTTCAGGGATGATTTATAAGGATCATATAATTCAAGTTCCAAACCTTCTTGCAAACTGAACCTCTTTTTTTTTTTCCTTTCGGTTCTCTCTTAAAAAAAAAAAAAACTGGCCAACAAGCTAAGGCTTCGTTTGACAAATTTTTTTTTTTGGTTTTCAGTTTTTAAAGAGCAGCTTAATTTTTTTTTTTTATAAAAACAAGTGGGTGTTTGATAACCCCTTTTTTTTTGAGGTTTTTTTTTTTGGTGTTTGGTAACCCTTTTTATTTTGACTTTTTTTTTTTGGTAGTTTGCGGTGGCGGTGGTGGGGCGTAGCGGTGGTCGACGGTGGTGGTGGTGGTGGCCGACGGCCGGAGGTGGCTGCCGGCAGTCACCGGCGGCCGGAGGTAGCTGCCGGCCGTCTCCGGCGGTGGTCGCCGGCGGCCGGAGGTGGCTGCCGGCAGTCTCCGGCGGCTGGAGGTGGCTGCCGGTAGTCTCCGGCAGTGGTCGCCAGCGGCCGGAGATGGCTGCCGACAGTCTCCGGCGGTGGCTGTCGGCGGCCGGAGGTGGCTGCCGGTGGTCGCCGGCGGCCGGAGGTGGTTGTCGGCAGTCTCCGGCGGTGGTCGCCTGAGGTGGCTGCCGGCGGTGGGAGGGTGGTGGTGGTGGTCAAAAAAAAAAACCAAAAGTGAAAACAAAAACCAGTTTTTGGAGTTTTTTTTTACTCTGCAGTTTAAAAACTGATTTTTTAAATTAAAAAAAAAATAGTTACCAAACGCTCCTTTTTTTTCAGTTTTTAAAACTGAAAAAAAAAAGAGTGTCAAACGAAATGAAAGGTTATCAGACTCGTTACCATATATAGTTACGAGAAATGGATACAAAGTTGAAGATACAAGACTGACGATCAAATTGAAACTAAGGAGGAGGGACGTTTCGCGGTATGTAAAGAAGTGAGACTAGTAACCACGTCAGGCACAAGAACAGGCAGGCAGGGAGGACGGAGGGAGGGAAATCCAAAATGTTCAAATCAAGCCGTCTTCATTGAGTTTGGAGTATTTATTTATTTATTTATTATTATTATTATTAGCCCATCCCCATCCTTTCCCACGCCACCTTACCCCACCTCTGCGCCACCGCACCCCTCTCTCGTCCCTCCAAAGCCAAGTGGCCTGATCCACCCAATCTCCTACAAGCCGGTTAGTCTTCTGTTCTTGCATTCACAGATTTGATTCTCTTCTCATGTCCCGTGGACTCGCCCTACTCTGAGAGAGAGAGAGAGAGAGAGAGAGAGAGAGAGAGAGCAGCGGCCGCGAAGCAACTAGCCACGAGCGCGACGACCGGCGACGACCTCCGGCAGCTTTTTCTGACAGGTAAGTCTTCAGTCTTCCTCTAACTCGTTTGCTCCATTTTTTTTATTAGGGCACCGTGCACTGTTTTCCAATTCTCTCTCCTTCCGACCCCCATACAATTCAATCGCGGGAGTATAAATTTGTCCATTCATCTATTCATTTCTAGCGTTTGCTTTGATTAAACTTTATCTATTTCGTGTCCCAAAGTTTGCGGACAAAATTGGTTGTAGGAGTTTACAGATAAATACTTTCTTGGAGTTACAGAAATGGCCAAGGTGGCAGCTGCCGGTCCATCACTGTCGAATCCGCCTTTCAGTGGGGGTGGGGCGTCTACTACTACTGTCACAACGGCTCTCAAGAGAAAGACTCCATCAGAATTGCGGGTAAGTTTAACTTATCTTGGTTATATGCTGATATCATATTGAGGTATCAAATTACACGTTATTCTGTTTATAATACTTGAGGAGTTATGCTTGTGTGACTAATCATTTGATTATGTTCCGAGTTGCATTTCCTTATTTATCTGCTATAAATTTGCTGTACGTGATATTCCTCAGTTCCATTGGATTTCCTCTTTTACTTCTTTGCGAATTTCTAGGATGAACTGAGTCTCTGTAAACTTTTATCCCAATTGAAATAGCAATCACGTATCAAATATGTGTCGTTTGACAAGTCAAGTTAGGGAAAAAACAATGAGAAAAGTCAATGGTCAAATGTACTATATTCATCATAGGAATCCGCCAAAGGCCAATGGGTGATATTCCAGTATTGAGTTACCGACACTGAACCGTGGGTAAAGGAATTACAGGTCTACGTGCCTTCGCTGTTTAGCAACTCTTGCCATCCTATTTATGTCCTATACTCCTATATGCCATTCCCCAATCCTTTGATTTAAACTGTGGATAGTTACTGCTAGATGTCATATCATGTTTTATTGGGTTAATATTTGTTTGTAAGCTGCACAGACTTTCCAATTTGAGAAGAGTTGTCAATTAATAATCTAAAGGCCAAATTGGATTTCATATCTCATCATGGATGCTTTGTTTTCCGTTGTTGAGATTGTCTATTTGTGTTTCTCATGATTTTTTCCGTTTGCAACTTGCTGTCTTGAAGCAAGCCATTTTTAGTGGCTTTCATATTATTCAATTTCGGCTCTCAGTTCTGGATGTACCTCAGCTTTGAACTTCTTATATATATATATATATATATATATATATATATATATATATCTGTTGTATATAGCCACATCAAATGCGACATACATCTTATCTGAATGAGCGAGGAAAAGCTTCATACTTATGTGACTATGGCAGGGAGAGCAATTGAAACGAAAGAATGTGGTGGAGCTTGTAGATGAATCTCCAGCTTCTCTATCAGGTTCTGGGAGGTAAGCTTGTGCTTTTCTAACTGAGAATTGTCTGTTTCCATTACCTTATTCTTGTGCTTTCCTGAAAGATCATTTCCCTCCTATAGTTACACTAATGGGGGCACTTATGGGACTAAGAAGCCTGATATTTCAAAGAATCCAAGATATATTGATACTCGCGTGGATGAATTATTTCCTGCCAGAAAGAGCTTCACTCTCAGATTTCTTTCTGGAAAAGTTAATGCCAAGGTTGCACACTTTCTTTCACATTCGATCTGGTGTTAACACTTTGCACTTTGTTCTATTGAAAATCACCTGCAAATGATAGTCCTGAATACGTATTTGTCTATCCTTACTTCTAATTATTACTAGCAGGAACATGTTTCAATGGAGCATGCTGCTAGTTTGAGCAATTCCGCTGTTCTATCAGACGTGGGTGCTAAGAGTCAACTAGAGGTTCCGTGGTATGCCTTTTACATTATGGTTTGCTTTCTTGTGATCATGAGACTATTTTCTTGCAATGTTTATTCTCTGCGTTATGTCCTGGCAGTCTGCAGGATTCTGCTGCTTCAGTTGAGGTTAGCCAAGATAGGACAACTACACAAACTTACAACCCAGCTAAAAAATGTAGTGAAAGCACATTTCGCACTGTCAAAGAGCTATCGCTAAGTGGTGAAAAGCTTTCAGGCCTCTCAGTTGTTGATATGGTACTTTCTTTTGGCAGCCTCGTCCTGGATATTAGTCATGTCCATTTCTGCTAGGAATAATGATGTGTTGTTTTTCCAGGATAAAGCTCTGAAAGGACTGGTTGCTCGTGAACCTCCAACAGTTTCAGCTTCACGAGCAGAGCTTTCGGAAAGAAATGGTGATTTTGCACAAGAAATTTTTCGCTCTGAGTTCCATACTCCTTGCCGGAAGATACCGCTGGACTTTACATTGAAGTCTATGATGCGGGTGCTGTCCGCATCCTCGGTAAATTGGTGAGGTTACTTTGACACTTACTCTTGGTCCCCATAATTGTTATATAAAGAGTGCTCATCGGTAATTCAGTGTCTCTTGGGTATGATTAATGCTCTCTCTCTCTCTCTCCCCCTCTCTCTCCCTCTCCGAGTAGTGGGGGCTTGAAGCATGGGAGCTAATGTGCAAATTTTTTTCCCTTTTTCTATTTGGTCTCACTCTCCCTTTTTACCTCCTTCCTATTTCCAATTTAAGCTATTTCCAAATAATTAAGATGCATTTTTTTGTAAGATTTTTTTTGAGTAGATTGCATATTATAAATGAAGTGTAGGCTTTAGCACTTCGTTGTCAAATGCATAAGATGCATAATTTTTTTGTCTCTTCTTGGTTGTCAAAATAACACTTGCTCTTTTTCAGAAATCATTGTTGGTTTCCTTTTTTTAATCTCAAGATGATTAATTTTTGTAGTCAGCGTTTATTAGGTTCCATAGGTTAATCACTTGTGGGAATATCAATGTCATGGACCAGTTCAAGCCTCAGGTTGGTTTTTCTCTAGACCAAGATACTACTACCTCACCAGAACTCACTTCCACAAGCCGTTTGTCAAATCGAAGAGCTTTGTATTCATGGGTTTACCCGCAATCGTCTCTGCCACCTGTCATTATATCAACCTTGACCTCATCTGCAGTAGAGGGAGGTATGCCCGTAAATATCCACCCTTTAGTGCTTTTGTATATTTTCTCTATTTATCCATTTTCCGATTTTTTCAAATCATCCAGGCCAAATGGATTTCTTGGGCAAACGTCAATTGGCATGGGATGATGCTTTTCGAAGTCTTTACTACATGCTTCGGAAGAATGTTTGCAACATCTTCTATGGTAACATCTTTATGCTTTTGCCATATTTATTATCAACTCCTAAGTAAGTAGAGTATTGATATGAACATATTCTCCTTGCATATATTCATTTTTTGGCAAACGTGATATTAAGACAGACAGAAAGGCTCAACTACAGTGTGTTATTGGCATTTATCAACTCCTAAGTAAGTAGAGTATTGATATGAACATATTCTCCTTGCATATATTCATTTTTTGGCAAACGTGATATTAAGACAGACAGAAAGGCTCAACTACAGTGTGTTATTGGCATTTAGGCACCAAAAGAAGCTTATGGCTGGCTACCTGACAAATATCTTGCCTTGACGTGTTTAATAGTTAGTGCCGAGTGAGATACTATTTAAGGAGTCATATCTGGCGTTTTGGATACCAAGAAGAGAGCGCATATAGCTATTAAATGGATAGCTTATGTATGCTTTTGAGGCGTATATGGCAATACGACCAAAGAATGGGGGGATTAATGTAATGCCATTATTACTTCATCACCGCCACCATCATGCTACTGCCTTTCTAACCGTCTTGCCACCACCATGCCATTGTCATGTCCAAACCACCCCAATCATCGGCACAGCCATTACCTCCATCTAGTTGTCCAAAAGCATGTTGTACATGTGATCTTACTTCTTAGGACAATGCTCCATTTCAATCCACCAGTGGCTCAATGGCATCACCTCAGGTTTCTTCACCACCACTATCATAGGATTAGTAGTGCCACCAACATTACCACGGCTAGCAGAAGCCGCTAATCCTGCCCATCTTTTCACTCATGGTCCAAACATTGACAACTTATAATTGCGCCAGTTGTGAACCACGAATCCGCCCCATAGTCCTTACTGATATATGAAGGGAGAGCACCTTCTAGTCTGGACATTGTGTTTCTCATTACACCCATGGCACTTCTTACTTCTGAAATTACAGATTCGGTGGTTGCACCCACATAGCAGTTGACAAATAATGGAGAAAAAGGAAAAACTTCTCAAAATGCTCCTCACCACCACATTCTACTTTCCCAAATTTTCTTTTGCCATCTTCAGCGTTTTTTAAAATTCCAATCATAGCCCTATTAATCCATTTCATTGCTTACTCGAAAAGGACAAAATTTTGAAATAAGCTTGAATCAAAATCTGCTTACTGTTTTTCTGGATGGTGCTGTAATAATGATCATATTTTTTCTTTCCCATTCAAGGTATGTCTTTGTTTTAATCATTCATGTTTCTCTTTGCACACGCATTCCATGACCGATAGTCCTTATTAATATTTCCAAACCTGATAGCCTGTAATGGTGGCAGTTCCTACTGAATGTGAAATCTGAATTTACAATTTAGATGCAATTCTCTTACAATTTGTATTTTTTCCGTAGGTGATATAAAGATTGTGCAACAGAGTTAGAGTAGTAAACCTGAATATGATGTTTCTTAGTCAGGATTCCAAAAATAATTCCACTGGGAATAGTGTGCTTTCCATCTTCCACTTCATTTATGTAGTTATATAAAGTGGAGTGTGTTAAACGAATCCATATTGATATCAGGTGGGTTGTATGTAGGTAATGGAACTTGTATGAATGGATTGAATTCTGAGCATATCTGCATTCTTTTATTTCAAGCATCCCTATTGACATATGCTTATCTGCTGTGCTTCGTATTAGTTAGTATGTTCATGTTGATATCAGAAACGGAGGCACTTATTGCAGTAATTGTAACAATTACCGCTACAAACTAACCCAAGCCAACTGACTAATGTAACTGGCATCCCTATTGACATATGCTTATCTGCTGTGCTTCGTATTAGTTAGTATGTTCATGTTGATATCAGAAACGGAGGCACTTATTGCATTAATTGTAACAATTACCGCTACAAACTAACCCGAGCCAATTGACTATTGTAACTGGCATGTGTTCCTGGTAATGCTGTCCTAGGATTTGTGTTATTGAATTGAAAGGTGATGTTGGTATGGAAAACATTGTGAAATTTTGAAGACCATACTTCCCTTTTCTACTTTTACTGTGAAATTTGGTTGTAATAGAATTGGCAATTGTAGGCTATGGAACATTGTGTAACTTTTGCTTTTCTTAATCTGTTATGCCTCTGGTCTCTGATTACATGTTAAGCATGGTTGTCATTATTGTAAAATACAATACAATATAAGACATACAAATTATAACGCGTATCAACAGTGCTTTTTCACCGATATTCAGTTATGGAACGTATAGGATTAGCTATGTCATCTTACCCACTGTTTTTTGAGTAAGGAAATGTGATTTTGCCTCTCATTGACTGTTGTAATGTGCTTTATAATGTTATGCATGGAGTAGAAGTTGTTGTGGTTCAAAATAAAGTTTCTTCAATTTAGGAGTTGTTTGTTATTTAATTTAGGTAAATAGTTTATTTGAATTGGTCAATCAGTCAGCTAGCAGCCCATCTTATCTTTCCGTTTAGTTTTCCTATTTTGTTGGTTAGTTCTTATATTTTAGGGATGTGACATTTGAAGTTTCGGAAATCCAATGATGGAAAGACCTGGTCGAGTTTTTTTGTTGAACTTTGTCACAAAAACACTTAAGGTGTTATCGAACCTAGTGTTGTTCTCTCTCAGCTGAGTAGTTCTCTTTTTTGTCTTAACACAGTGAAGACACTGAAACTAGCATATGAGTACACTGTTTACCATTTCTTTATTAAAGGTTTAAGTTGTATGTTATGATCACCCTATAATATGACATACTTGGGGTTTCGATAAATGATAAGTTTTTGAATTTGACAAGGATTGTGTTGCTGAGAGACTACAGCATGAACCACCTGCAGGGTGGAGCTCTTAATCACGAGTTTCGCGATCATTTCACTTAGCTAGTATTAATTGCGGGTGTAAACTGCTTGTGGATTTTTATAGATGACCTGTTTTATCGATTCTATTCCTCAATTTTTAATAAAATTAGGAAGTATTGACTTCACTATTTTTCTTTCAATTTTGTAGTATGCACTGTACAGTTTGTGGTCGTGTTCACTGGTGGTAATGGTTGTGAGGAAGAAGCCAAACGTATGTGCAATGCATATATATCCCAGTCAACAAGAGGTTTACGGTCATTGTTGAAAGAACATGTAAGTAGTATTTCTCTTCCCCGTTCACGTCTTGCTGACATAATGCTAGTTTGGAACTATGCCTATGTTGACTTTTTTAGTTATGCTCCATTTACTGTTTGGACTTCATGTAATGTTGGCTAACCATATCGCCAATGCGACTTCCTTGTTTGCAATGGAACTAAGGCAAAGCAATACCGTCTGCATTCACAATCGTCCTTTTGCTTGGCAACAGGGAAGTGCTTTGGCAATATGGGTAGCCTAAAATTTTAGTGATGGTTGTAAGCTACCAGAATCCTTGCATCTTCATGAACCCAGCTTAGGTGCTATCATTTCGGTTGAGTTTTTGTTTGCACTGCTGATCTTCTTCCTATTCTTGATGCTGAGGTAGAAGTTGTGAAACATGAACATCAAGATGACGATGTGTTTGCTGTAACTTGTAAGCTCTCCAAGTTAAGGAATTACGTTTTGTCTTCAAGTTTTGAACAGAGTCCTTAGGTGATCGCTTTAAGCTTGGTGTTGAGTTTGGGCTTCCTCTTGGTGTTTGGTGAATATTGTTAATGACGTAGATTCGATTGCGATTTGCTTACTCTCCATGCATAATTAGTGCTCTACCAGAAAATCACTTGGTACGATACGAAACCTTGAAGAGTCTTTGTTTAATGATAGAAACATCATATACGTCGATGTTCTGATTCACTTCTAGAAGGTAAATTCTTTGTAGAGTTTATAAGCTGACAAATATGACACTGTTAAGTGTAACTTCCGGACAAAAATCCCAGGGTTATTACGTGGTGCTGATGTATCCTAAACAGCGTAACAGGAAATGAAAGAAGTTGGAGCTGGAATTAATTGCTATCATATAACCCTCAGAAGAATTTGTCCAGTCAAGTTTGAAAGAAAGAGGTGGTATTTTATAGTCAAACATAGGTTGGCCGCAGAAAAGTATGGCATCATATCATTAATATTTGGGTAAATAGTGTAGTTAGATGAGCCAAGGTTTATTCTAGCATGACCAATTTCATCTTTGGATGCTTTTCTATGTCCTAGTTTCAACTGTATAACCCTTTTAAATGTCAGGTATATGTTGCCATGTGCTTGACCTTACTTTTGTTGGACTTGAATTGTTTTTATAGGGTGTTTGTTTCTCTATGCCCCTTTGCCGTTCAAAAGAGGAGCAAGTTACTACAGAAGACCTGGTGGAGCTATCGGAAATTGAAAAGCATAATCTGGGTCAGGTAAGAATCCAAAGGTTCCTCACTGTTTATAATAGGTGATTTTAGGGCTGGGATTGACTTTGCGAGACTTCTGCTTGGCATCCCTTGAGGTGCTTCCTGGTTTCACCGCTTTCCAATGTTAAGCTTCATATCTATGACCATATTCTAGTCTTTGAGGGAGAAATATCTGCAGTAGTCATACTTTAGTTTTCGAGTAATGCCATTTTGATAATGCTTCGATGCCTTGTTGACAGTGGCGGAAACAGGATTTCTCTCTAGGGGGTGCCAAAAATTTATCGAATTCACTATAATTTTTAAGTAAAATAATTAAAATAATAAATTTTTTTATAAGTAAAATAATACAAGCTCAAGATCAACCTCCCAATTTTAAAACTAAATCACGTTCCAACACAATAATACAAGCTAAAGATCAACCTCCCAAACTCAAGTTCAAGATCAACCTCCCAATCTCAACACAACATCACATACCTAAATAACAGTACATTTCAAGCTCAAGATCAACCACTCGATTTTAAAACTAAACCACCCGATTTTAAAACTAAATCACATTCCAACATAATAATATAAGTTCAAGATCAACCTCCCAAGCTCAAGATCAACATCCCAATCTTGCACAGTATCACATTCCAACACATCACATACCTAAATAACAGTACATTTCAAGCTCAAGATCAACCACCCAATTTGAAGCTAAATCACATTCCAACACAATAATACAAGCTGAAGATCAACCTGCCAAGCTCAAACTGAAGATCAACCTCCCAATCTCGACACAACATCACATTCCAACTCAACAACATCACATACCTAAATAACAGTACATTATAAACTCAAGATCAACCTTCCAATTTTAAAACCAAATCACATTCCAAGATCAACCCCCAAGCTCAAGCTTAACATCAACCTCCCAATCTCAACACAACATCAAATTCCAACACAACAATACATTTCAACCTCCTAATCTCAAGACAAAATCAAATTCTAATAGAACAGTACATTTTCAACCTCCCAATTTTAAAATTAAATAGTCAAACAAGTTCAAGCTCAACATAGAGTTTATTTATGCAGCAAATTAGGAATTAAGAAAGCAAGCCGATTAAGAATAGGAAAGCAAATTAGCCAAGCAATTAGGAAAGCAAATGAGCAAATCAATTAGGAAATTAATTACTGCAATTTAATTACTGAGCAAATCAATTAGGAAATCAATTACTGAGCAAATCAATCAAGCAAATCAATTAGGAGATCAATTACTGAGCAAATGATCAAGTTAGCCAAGCAGAAAGTGCCTACCTTAAATTCAAAAAATTGAAGGCAGGCTTGTTTGTCGATAGTCCTCGCGTCGTTGGTGCTCGTTGTTGTTGGGGGCGCCCGGTAGAACGGAGGGTTGTTATCGCTGGCAGAGTCCTTGCCGTCGCCGCCTCGCTGGTCATTGCTTCAATGCTTCTTGTTTGGTTCAACGGTTTGTAGTTTGACTTTGTTCCAGATCTGAATCTCACAGAAAGAAGAGAAAAGGCGAGACGCCCTGCCGTCGCGGTGTCGCCCGTTGCCATCACTCATCGCCCGTGGGTTATCAAAGGCTTGTTTCATTGTTTGAGTTGTTTCTGAGAGAGTAGGGCAGATTCGAGACTTGAGAGCCCCTGCCGTCTGCTTGTCACCGTCCAGTCTTCGTCCGTTTCCCGTTGCCGTTGTTGTCTTGGTGTGGCGTCTGGCCGTCACAGCCATCCGGGTGAGAGAGATGTCTGAGAGAGTCTGGGGGGCAGAGTCGTAGAGTGAGAGAGAGAGGCGATGAGTCAGGCAAAGAGATGAGAGACAGACAGATTGGTGCTTAGGGAAGTTTTTTTTTTGAAGAGTTCAGGGAGTTAACTAGCCCCCCCCCAAGTTCTAACGTAGGTCCGCCTTTGCTTGTTGAAAAAGAAAGCATTTGCTGAGCATGCTAACTTTGCTAGGCCCAGTCTTTAACAGCTTCTTTTAGAGCATCTGGTAATTTGACATGGTATTAGAACTCTTGTTGTGCAGGGTTTTCTTGTCTTATGTTCGGTGGTTTGCATTTGTATACTTGGTCCCCCGCTTTAGAATGGTGCAATTTGCACTCTGTCTATCCTTGCATTTGGTTGTGGTGCATTTTGATTAATTTCTTATTGAATTTTCTCTTCACGTGCAATCGGGGGTTTGCACGTGAGGGGGGAGTGTCAAGCATGGTGACATTGTTGAGCTCATTCTCTAACAACTTAAGCTTTTGTAACTTAAGAGTAGATTTTAATTTTGTCTCTATAGTGTTCTTGTGTTATTTAAAAGTCCTGATCTACTGTGCTACTTCATAAGATATTTTTTTTCACTTTTCATCTATTAGCTTCTCACAAATAAATTGACGCAGACTAGACGACTGGGTTCCTTGTCTGATGTGGATAACAGCCCAGAATCTTTACTGGCATTCATCGGAAATAGGAGTGTGCACGGGTTATATGATTTTCTGCTAAATTATAGGTGAGTGTTTTGTTCAACTAAAAAAGATGAAGATTCTTGCTATTTCGTGTTTATGGCTATAGCGCAACTTAAGGACTTTTCCTTCTGTCTGATTTTTTCCCTGGATCTCGTGGTTTCTTTTGGTTCCATTTTCAGGGTTATCTTAACGTCTCTGACTGGCGTGGATGTTCCTGTATTGTATTCACCTGTGCCATTTGAAAATGCTGGTATTTCTGCCCCAGAGGTGGGTCAGATTAGAATTTGCTCCTGCTATGACAGTTACAGCAAAACTTTTCGATACATTTTGTTTTTCCTCTTGGTTATGGTAGTGAATAGTACACACTGGCTAATATGTTTCAATTGAAATTGTACATTTTTACTGTTTATGGAGCTTCTGCATTTAACAACTAATGAATCTTGATTATGGAATGAATGACATGAGCTTCTGAAAAGTAAACCAAACAATGACGTGAAGCACTGCAGCTGCACTTCTATGATGAGATTAGGTTCATACGGATGGCTTTGTTGGAACAGTACACTTTTCAGGGCAGTGTATCTGTATGCATGACATAGTTGCCGGATTTGCCAATTCTAGTAACGTTCCTGCCACATAATGTCACTCCCGAACCTCGCACTTGGACTTGGACTCACTCCCACCCCAAAGCTCACTACGTCAATGATGTTCCCGCTCTGGAACCTCGCAGCCGCTCCCGCTTTCATCCATGCTATGTGCAACTAAGATCAAATATGTGGCACATCCCTTATTTCTTGTTCAAGTTAAATCATTGAAACTCAATGGTACTGTTCGGAAGTTGCCAATATATGGCAGGCAACCCTTTGATATTGGGATATGACTTTCTTTCCGTATTCAAACTGAATGTTGCTTGAAAGAAAAAAACAAACTCGTTTGAAGTTTATTCATATGGGTTTTGCACAGTTAACTGCCATAATTTGTGAAAACTCTGATTTTCAGTTCAGTTGAATTTATGGTATTTTACTCTTATTAACATATTCGATACGATCTAGAAACACTCAAGGTGTGACGATGTAAGGAATCTATGGTCTCGATTTCATAGTATGCCGTGTGCTTGTCCAAACTTCTCAGGGTGGAGCGCATATAACTCATATACTTGTTAGAAGTCCTTGGAATCTCTCTTTCCTTGACATTGCTGTTCTTTGTTGCCTGAAATTGAGTACTCATAGAGCCAAGCAATTTTACTATGTTAAAATTGTTGATAAATTCTAAATAATGGATCAGAGAGGTAAGAATGCATGTAAGTAGTAGAGAGAGAGCTTTAAAAAGATGGGTTGCTACTGCCAATGTATATGAAGATGCTTTACACGAACACAGGTATGCGTGCAAAGTTTACGTATATGTAGAAGTATCCTTGACTGTTCTTCAGCAAGATAGTGCATTTGTGTAGAACTATCCTTGAATTTTTCTAGAGGTAAGATCGTGCATTTGTTTTTGAATAGCGAGGTATATATTTAGCAACCCTGAGAAGAATTCTATTCTGGGATATCCTCATGAAAATGAACACACTTAAGAGATTTGTTCAAAAAATGTTCGTATGAAACTTCTAGTGAGTTAATGTATATGTTCCGTTGTTTTCCTAAGTAGTGTTTCAGACACATCCGACCACATATGGGTCGAGTAGAGGCATCTGGGCAACACAAAGAACTTTGGAACATGAGAAAGCCGTAAATATTTGCATGCATACTTACCCCTAACGTCAATCTTAAGTTGCTTTTGCTATCAAATTTGTACCGGTACTATTCTTCGCTAAATATGCCACAATTGTTTAGCTTTCTCCAGATCATAAATCTAGCTCATCTGAAATTGCAGGTTAGGTGCAAGGAGGTTAGGAGAGCTGACCATACGTTGTTTCCGTCTATGGAGTCTGATACGATAGGTGAACCAAAACAAGGTTCATCTTCAGGTTTCTGTTATAGTATTGAAATAAAAGATGCATATCTTCCGCCTTGGATAATCTGCAATGCATGCGATGCTCTCAGCTCTAATGGAAGTAGCTTTGAGGCTAGGTATGACAGGTTTTACAACGTGCTGTTTCTTTTACATGTATTCGACCAAGTTAATGTAGATTTTGTTGCAATTTCTGAACGAATGATCCTAGATCCACATTTCTGTTGTTATCCACACCTAATGTCCTTAAAAGTTGGAATATTGTTGGTAATAAACTTTTATGTTGCAAGTGTGGTGCGGAAAGCAACAAGGGGGTGTGGATTTAGACCCTCACTGTCAAAGTTATCTTTGTTATGACTCAAATCTGGACCAGAATAAAGACACTACATGGGTGGGACAATTTAGGAGTTCTTCATTACCCATCAGAGCTGTGTTGCCACAAACTTTTGAGTGCTTGTTTATGATCATGTTGTCTCGGCTGTATTATTCAAGAGACTGGTTACTATTTAACTTCAGAAATGGTCTCGCTGAATGTTTGAGATTATGATGGACCATTTGTTCCATCTTGTCCAGAATCTTTGAGATGAAAAATTGATATAAAATTCACTCAGATGTAATCCCTTGTAGAGTGTTGTTTTCTATGCAGAATAAAATGCAGTAGATTGAGCAGATAGTAGGTCAAGAACCGATATTTGATCTATATTCTAGTGGTTATCTGTAGCAAAGAGAATGACCTGTTCGAATCTGAAAGCCTTTTAGATTTCTGAATTGGGAGACTTTCATTCGCTGGAACAATTTTATTGACTGATGTCCTAATTTGTATTTGCAGTTTCATGACTCAGCCAACATCAGTTGGCTTGAACGTAGGCCTTGACAAAGTTATTGAGAAATCCAATCTTGAAGCGGCAGCTTTTGAAGGCTCGCAGGGAAGGAGTTGTTTAGACATCCCAAATGCGTTGTTTTCTTCCCATTTGCGTAATGCCTCTATAAAAGGCTTAAAGTATTGCGATGGTTCTTATACAGTTTCACTGTCGTCTATTTGACATTCCTTAGTTTTGTCCCTTCCTTTCATCTAATTATTATTATCAAGTCTTTGAGAACAACCACACTTCTCCCTTAACTTGTACGAGTATTCAAGTATTTGACTCCGACGACAGGAAAAGTAAAGGGAGTGATGTATTCTCTTTTGGAACCTAATGGTACACTATTGGACTCCATTTAGTGGATGAGGCTTCTCGACCGTAGTGAGAGACTTCGTCAAGAACGAATCGAATCGCATGTAATTTGCCTTCCTATTTTCGTAATTGTTGGCTGGTTGACCTTTATTTGCATGAGAGTCCGTACTCCTCAAAATTGAACCAAGCCATCCCATTCCCTCGTGGAGTGGTTTAATTCATCTTGGAAGTATGATGATATCTTTGAAACGAGCGGAAAGCGAGGTTATGTTTTTTCAAAAATGTTTCTGAGGTTGAACTTTTCAGAAACTAACAGATCTTTTCCTTAACTTCAAAAGCAAAACATGCCTCCACGTGGGCACATAGAATGAAAACTAGGAACATGACCAATAAGATTGGATCACGTGTACATGGGTTAGAAGTTAGAGGTTTAAGTCACAAGGCTAGTTGTGGTTTATTAATGGTATGTGCCTATTAATGATGAGTGAAAGCAATTAAGGCTTATTGGACGTGGGCTTGCTTTGAAGGGAGTTAGTTTTACTTTTGAATAGCTATTGATAAGAGAGAAATAATTGATAGTAGCTACGGAATATATGGATAGACAGTTTTTTTTTTTTTTTATCGCTAATGAAGAATTTGAACAAAGTAGTTTTTGGCGGTTGCGAAAGGGTTACATTTGGGAAAGAATAAAAGGAGGAAATGAGAGAAAGAAGGACATAATTAAACAAATTATGACTTGGTGTCAAGTCTTTGTCTCTCTTTTTATTTTAAGAGGCTGCCATCCATCGTTTGGGATCTTCATGTTCCAACCCTGGAAGCTTTTTACCGCCTTCATCATTAACCCAAACCTGGAAGCTTTATATCTTGTAACACCTTTACCATTAATCGAGACCTTGAAGCTGTCTTTCCATTTTAGTTTAGATTTTCATTTTCAGAGAAGTCCTTAGTAAGTGGCAATAACGAATCCACGCATGAAGTGGGAGTTTTCTCACGAGCGCAAATATTAGCACTTGTTGGGACACTTCTAATATGAAAGGAAAAATGCCAAGCACGAAATCATGTAAGAACCGTCGGAGCCAATAATGGCACTGAAAGCAACGCTACCACAATGTTGGCAATGTTGCTGTAGCAGGAACAAAAAAAGTGCAAGACAGTAGTGATATGAATGATAGTCGTATCGTAGCGAGTAACACCAGCACCCATAATGCCGGGAGCACCAGCTAGTGGGAATACTAGCAATGGTGCCAATACAAATGCCATAGGGAAGAGACGGCACTTATAGAGACTGAAGTGATTAATGGGTCACTTGATGAATGAGGTTAGTTCATTAACCCAAGCTTTAGTTGCTATGCTATCTGAATTGATAACCGCTCTGCATGGCAGAACCATGGCCTTCAATAAAAACGACAGTAATCATGACAAGTTGAATTCCAAAGTAATGGAAGAGTTGAAAAAGCTAGCAGAGGATAAGAATACCTCAGCTAGCAAAATGGTCAAAGACTTGTCTTGAGAAATTCAAAAGCAGACTTTATCCATTGCAAGGCTAATGGATGCAAAGCTGCAAAAGGGAAAAGCCCCTTTAGTGGTGGAGGCATAATCTCTCCCATCAGGATTGAAACTACTGTGAAACAACCAAACGGTTTGAGTTCAAATCATCCAAATGAGTCAGAATGGTTTATTCCTGACCTTATTGTTGATGGGGATCTAGGACCAAGTAAAAAGAATTCTATGAAACAAGAAACAACAAGTCAAAAAAGTCATGCGACAAAAAAGTCATGCGACATGGCCTAACAACATTCACTTACCACAGAATGGTAGCTCTGCAAGTTTACAATGGCCAAGAAAATGAGAATGCTCCACACTCGTCCTTATAAAAGAGGACTGGAAGGAGTGACTCGAACTTGAGAACCAGGCATTCGAGGAGGCCTATAATTTCGGAAGGCATGATGACCTTGGAGATAGGAAAATGGCAGGACAAAGAATCGTAGTTCAGCCACATCACGAGATCAATCAAGTGCGTGCAAGTTAGGGTTATAGCCCTATTGACGTGGCAATGTAAATAAAAATTCCAGAGTTTAGCCTTATTCATGGCGAAGGCAACCAATCGACCGTACACCACATTGCTAGGTTTACCTTTTAATGTAGAGAATTTGGTCAGAATGAGTGGATAAAATTGAAATTGTTTTAATTCTCACTGATTGGAGTTGCTTTTTATTGGTTTGCCAAATTGCACCAAAATCTATATTTTCATGGAGAGATATGGAGAATTTGTTCCATGCACAGCTTTAAGATGGAGCCAGAGATCTCTCTAGCAATGGACCAGGTTAAAAACATTTTTGAGAAGAAAGTGAAGATTAGTACTTAGAAAGATCTAAGGCATAAGTACAATAAGTGTCATTTCAGATGCCAGAGTCAGAGTTAGAAAATTTAGCTTTGAATGGCTTAGTATAGACACCTTTTTTTTGGTAGTTTTATCTTATCTTTCTTGTTTGTTTTATTGCATTTTGTTGATAATTAAATTTATTATTATTATTATTGGGTTTAGGCCTAACTATATAATAAGCCTATATATATTTAATTAAGTCCAATAAATGGTTCAGTCTAGTCCAGTTAGAGTCCATTCCAGTTGGGTAAACTAGTCCAGCTAGTTAGGTTTAACCCAAGTTAAGGTCAAGAGGTTGTGATTGGTTAGATAACTTGAAAAATACCTTGTAATTTATCTTTGATACATGTAATTAATCCTTGATATATATAAGATATGGAGATAATTCTTGAATCTGATACATCCCATCTAATAACATTAGAAATAATTACTGAATTAAGGTCAGATCATGTCTCAATATTATGGGAACCAGCCGGTTTGTCGGTTCATTGACTTTTGTCAATTTGTGATTTTTGTCAAATAGTATGTCTTATGATTAAACCATAGATTGATATGGTCATCTTTACCATTTCTGGAATCCCAGACCCCTATAAATGGGCCCTTGGCTTTCATTTCCAAGGACGAGTTTTTTCTCCACAGACCATTTATGCCGTTTCTCCTAGAAGTGGTAGATCATCTCTAAGGAAAAATTTAGTGCTTTATATTCATTTCTAGATAGTCTTGAGTCACTTGCATCGTGGATTCATCACAAAGAGTTCCCAAGTTTTCTAAGCAAGAGCTTTCTCGAGGTATGTTTATTACTTTCTAGATTAGTTCAGAATACAATAGTCTGGAGTGTTTGCCCTCCTCATGATTGCGTTTCCATTATAAAAACTTTAAGGGAGTCTTTTCATTTCATCTCATGCTTCGAGTCTAAGACCGAGGTGTAGGTCGCCTCCCGTAAAGTTCGAATCAAAATACGATGGTTTTATTCCGGTTTGTCCGACCAGATACGTAAGCCATTCAACCCCCGATATCGAGTTGAAGCCAATATTCTAGAAGTAGAGTTAGGTCAGTTTTATTGCATGTTTATTTGTTATATGTTAAAAAGGACAAAAATCAATAAAAATGAAGTAGAGACCGAAAGGGTATGGCGGGTGCCTAACACCTTCTGGTTGTATATTTAGTCCCCAAACCCATTTATTTGATTTCAATATATTAGTTATCTTTGGACATTTTAGAGTCACTTTCAGGTTTTTCTTATTTTCCTTTAGTTAAAATTAAGCAAGATGACGAGTCCCTAAAATCCTTCTAGGGATTTTTTCGAGGCGACTTCCTGCAGTGACAACTCTGTTGGGGACTAAAAAACAAAGAAGACTAGAGTTGAAAAAATTGATATTGCTTTTTGGCCTTTTTGTATTTTCTTTGTGTTATATGACATGCATAATATGATATATATGGTACTTGTGCTTTTATTTCATGCCTTATACACGAGCACGTCTGTCTCTTACCCACCCACTTGAGGGCAACAGTTGAAGCTATTGAACCTCCTGGTTATGAGGCGAACTTTCGACTATACCTTCAGCTCCAAGGCCTTGTACTAAAGGGACCTCCTAGTTTCTTAGTGTATTAAACGACTTATACACTTACTGATGATCACCCATTATTAACTACTTGAGTTACAAGCATGAGGTATATGGTACAAGTCAAGCCAAATGAGTGACCTTACACCGGCCTTGAGAGATAAACCACTCTCTCAGACCATTCTATATTTTACCCTTTTCTGGAAGAATATCTGTTTGGCCTATGACATATTGGTAAGGGAATCAACCAATATTCTATAAGCTAACTGGTAATCTCACAAAAGAAGGAAGACTTTGACTAACCGGCCTGTTTTCTACACTCCCAAACCAGACAATTAGTCAGTAAGTGCTATCTGTGCAAATTCGAACTGGTTGGCTCTTACCCTAAAATTTCAACCTATTGACCAACTGGCTAGTTAACCTCGAAGGTTACCTGACGGTTTGTCAGAACCCTGATCTTCCCAAAAATTTTCAAGAGTTCCTTGGCTTCCTCACTGACGAACTAGCCGGTTAAGCCCACCAGGTAAACGGACGGTTAGTTAGTACCCCACTTTTCCAGACATTCTTCCAAAATTCAAGAATTACCCACTGAGCAACTGGATGGTAAAATCAGTGTCCAATTCCTTACAAGTATAAATAAGCCGGTTTAATCTTATATACTGTAGTGTGCTCAAATTGTGTGACCCTATCTAGGCTATAGGCTTGAGTAATTAATCCTGTGTGCTATATATGGACGTGATCCACTGCCTGCATAGGCAAATAAGTGTTCTTATTAACACGAACTGACCGTCTATCCGCAATTTATGGATGGTCCAGATTAAATCTTCTTCCTCAATAGTGCTAGATACCTTAGTACTTTGACATATTTGCAATCTAACCCCAAAACTTTAGAAAAATATTATTTTATACACCCTAATACTTAGTTACCTAAAATAAACTATAAAGAAATTTCAGGATATAAAGCTACTTACAGAGATTCTGCTCTGGGTCCTTGAATGTACGCCCGCCATGCTTCTTCTCTTGTTTTTCGATATCCAAGATTTTCACCAAGTGGACACACAGCTTGTTGCCTTACGTTTCTCAGATTTGGCTAATGACTATTATCAAACACTCTCAAGCTTCCAGGATATTGGTTTGAAAAGAGCAATAGAAAACATCGTACTAAAAACAATACCTCTTTATTTATGCTGAAAATGAAATATTACATAGAGCAATATAAATGAATGTTTCCTTTTATTGTTGCACACTCTAAATCTTAGCACACCTCACACTCTTAGACTACTTCACACTCTCTTAGACTTTCTCTGCCTTCTAACTCTTACTTCGACCCATTTTATAGATAAAAAGATCAGGCACATATGATTCTTCAACAGTGAAAATCCTCTATTATTTTCTGTAGGGTCATTTTCTTTTTCACTATGGCAGACAACTTTATTCTTTTTCCAACTTTGCCTTGTTATTTTTCGCAGCCCATTATGTCCATTTTTATCATGGCTATCCTGTGGTCCTGCACCTTTTTGTACAACTCAAAAGTTTGGCTAGGCAGATTCAGGTTCTTCTTCTCCTTGGCTGTTGAATTGTTCATAGAGTTTGATTACCTGATCTTGACCTTATCTGGAGGGCTCTATGGATGCTCTACACCGCTTCAGGATTACTATCCTTCGTCCATCACAAAAACATGCTTCTATGGGATCAGCTACCATGGTTTCAATGGTTGCATGAACACAACTGGTTTTTTTGATCTTGTCTTTCTCCGGATTATACGTGTTCCATGGCTCATCCTTGTGTGGTCAGTGGAAATTCATTAACTTTTTATTAGCGAATCAATTAATGAACCAAATCTGGTATGGTTGGTAGAATTTTGTTTCGCTTCTTTCTGCCAGTGTTGATAGTATTTGGACTGTGCTAATCTGTCAGCTAAAACCCATAACTCCAAGAGCATACTGAACTATAGCTCGGAGACTATCAATGAGTTGATAATCATCTCGATTTATTTTGAATGTGTCTAAAAGTCCATGTTTAATCCATTTAAGATCAACCTCGTCTGATGGTAATGTGAGACTTGGCCATCCATAATCCCAATTAAGGAAGGCCTTCATTTTTGGTTTGCAAAAGATCTCTTCGTGTTCATTCTCCTCCTGGCTAGTTCTTTTATTTTTGTAGTGATATCAGCTGGGAGCAATGATTCTAGTTCTTCTAGCAATTGGATTCTTTCTTCCTTTTCTTGTTCGACTATCATTCTTTCTTCATCGTTTATATTAAGCCTTTCTTCTAAGTTTTGGTAACATAATGCCAGACATTTCCAAAGATTTACTTCACATAACCCTGGGTCATAAAACACTTTTGTTTTATAATTTTTGTGTTAGATTTTGCCAGATTTTTTTTCCAAAGACTTTTCTTTTTTACTCTCTTCACATAACCCTGGGTCATAAAACACTTTTGTTTTATTATCATTGGTTTGTGTTATCGTAGCATTTTGCTTTGAAGATTTTTTTTATCTTCATTAGTTGCCACTTTTCTTTTTAGATCTTTACTATTAGGATAGTAATTTTTTTATTTTCTTACCCACTTGTTTAGGGCACTTTGCTGTTGAGGTTTCAGCCTTACTCTCTTTATTTCAATACTTATGCATTGGTTTTGAATGCTTAGTTTTGTATTGTCCTATTTTAGGGTTTTAGGGTTGGTAGTTCCAACCATCCTCTTCTGCTACTAAAGGAGGATTTGTGAGTGACAAAGAATTGTCCTCTTTCTCTTTAGGGTAAATGACGTAGTAGTCAAATTTTCCTGATGGTTCTCCCAGTAAACCGATTTTAGGATCTCCTGCTTCATACCTTTCTTTTAAGGCCTTTTGAGTAGTCTTTTTGTGGTAACACCAACTCCCTGCATCATAAAGCATAATTCTCTGGTCAGGCTATCTCTAAGTGCATTTTTGGCTGATGAGATGTATTCTATATCAAAAATATCACAGCTGAACCATTACTTCCATCGATAAAGTCTTGTTTGACTAACATCTCTTAGGTCTCTTTTGAGAAAAGTCTTGAAACACCTATTATCTATTCTGATAAGAAAGTGTTCTGAAACCAGAAATATGTAAAAAGATTTTATACCACGTTTTATAGCTAAAATATCTTTTTTGTTTATATGATACCGAGTTTCTGCATCCTTAAAGGTTCCACTCCAGCATCCTCACAGCTCTTCTTCAGCTTGATCAGGGGGTATTGCTTTTAATACTGCACCCCAATAATTTTCAAAAGCGTTAGTTTCTAGAAATAACTTGTCTCCTTGTTTAGGCAAGCTTAATTTTGGCAGGGTTTTAACTTGACCTTTTATCTACAGAACATTTTGGGTATCTTCGTCTTCCGATATCCATTTTCCTTTTCTAAGCTTTTTACTTAAGGTTTTTGTTAAGTTTGATAAATGTGGGATGGATTTCCTCGCATTTTAACAATTCAATAAATCTTTGAAGTTATTTTACATCATTGATTTGTTCTAAAAATAGCTTTATTTTTTCACCTATGTGATCTTGAAGGACAATTTTTCTATTGTCTTCTATTTTCAATCCCAGAAAGTTAATGGTGGTTTGTTCCCATTCACATTTCTTTTATGATAGTACTAATCTGTGGTCAATGAATTCTTGTGCTATCTTTTTAGATGATTTCTATGTTCTTCTCTGGTTTTTGAGAATACTAATATGTCATCTATGTATATTACACATTAATCTACGTGCTTTCTAAAAATGTTATCCATCCTTCTTTGGAATAAAGGTGAGCATTTTTTAATCCGAATGGTAACGCTGTACATTCATAGTGCCCTTGTGGTGTATTAAAGGCAATTAATGGAATTGATAATTCTTCCATTTTGATTTGCCAATATTTGCTTTTTAAGTCAAATTTCGAGAAAAAGTTAGCTAGCTGGATTTTGTTTATCAGCATATCCTTGTTTGGAATTTTATAGCCATCTTTGACTTTTGCTGTGTTTAAAGCTCTATAGTCTATGACTAATTTGGCTTTTCCTCTAGCCTGTTCTGCATGATTTTTTACCACGAAAGCTGGACTTGAATGAGGACTCTCGCTGGGTCTTATTAACCCTTATTTTAGTATTTCAGGATTCTGTCTTTCAAATTCTTGAACCATTTCAAGACTATGTTGCATTGGTTTTACGTTAACCACATAATCTTTATCCTTGAGGGTCAGTGTTACCCAAGGTTTATCTTTTTTCCATAATTTTAGTGAGTCTTCACTAAAATTATTTTCTAACATCTTTTTTATACTATCAAGACTAGAAACTTCTTTTCTTTGTTTGCATTGATAATGTTGATTTATTTCTTTAACCCAACTGTCATCTTCTTTGATTACTTCTTTGTTAGATAACTCTTCCTTATTTACTTCTTCTTCAAGTAACCTTTTCCATGAGTCTGTTTTGTTTTCTTCACCACGCTGGACTGCGTAGAGAGACTCACTCTGGATATGTTTTTGGATTTCTCCTAGTTTTTCTGGACGAAAGCCAAATTTACATTTTTGAGCAGTATATTTTAACAACGAAATTTTTTGACGTTGTATCTCAATATGAAATTCTTCCTAAATAAATGGTCGATTTTTAGCTTGTTTGAGGAAAGCATTTTCTATTAAAAAATCACCGTTTAAGTCGTCGAATTGAATTAATCGTTCTATAATCAATTGTTTTCCATTTATTATGACCGAAATATGATATGTTTCATATTCTGGCTTGAACTCATCGCCATTTGCCATTCGCATACTCATGAGTTAATCTATTTTGATCCTTTTTCAGATGGTAAAAATTCCTGGTCGTGCCAGGTAATAGGATGCTCAAATATCTACTAAAGCATCTATTTTAAAAGGATAATAACCCTGGAGTCAAATCTTAATTCTATATAAAAATTGTTTGGACTTACGGCCATCCGTTTACTATTCATTTTTTCGGACGTTCTTTTCTTTTTGATAATACTCACAATGTCTTGAATACCCTTTTCAAGCTCATCTCCTGCCAAGCCCTTTTCTTTGAGTTTTTTCTTGACCATTTACTGATATTGTGGTCATTTCATGTATAGTTTCTACACGTGATGACATACTTCGTCTGATGGGAATGATAACCGTTTTGTACCCTATGATGTCTTCATTAGAATTGTCTTCTTCTTTGATAGCTTGTTCTATCATTTTTTCCTTTCCTTTACCTTTTGGATTTGTAGACGTGGATGGTATCCAGGAGACATAATGTCTTCTTGGTTCTTCGAGGATAATAATACCTTTATTTTTCCTAATATGCATTTGTCTAGTTGTTTACTAGCTAATCCTTCTCCTATCAGCCATTTTTTAGGCCATAATAGTTGCTTTGGATTTATCTTCCGTGCTATTATTGCTCGGACATTACTTCTTGTTTGTTCAAATAGTTCTACTTCACTGTTTAACATTTTATTTAATGGATTAGTGGTATTTATCACTCTGTAAACTAGATGGTGTTGTACTGCAATGTTTTTGCAGATTTCACGTAATTCGAACAAGCCTTGAGTATTAATGCTTTATGAAGATAAGGATCTTTTATGGACATGAAGTAGTTTGGTGCAGTTTTAAACCAAATTGATTTGTTATACAAGTTACTTTGAATATCCCCCATTAGGGCCTTTTCAAAAATTTTTCACCGATTGTCTGTTAAACAACAGATTACTAATTTATCTCCGCCGTCTATGAATAATGGACAAAGACTAACTTGTATCATACTACTATAGACATAGTGATATCCTTCTCTAAGGTATTGTTTTGCCTTATCTGCCTTTAACAAACGAATGTCTAGCATTCTTTCTTCAGTTTAACCCCTACCGAGATTTTTCCTTCGGAGATCTCTACATTCATTTTACTCCTGAACCTGAATATGGAGTTCTTATATATTTCTCCACCCTTGATTTTAGGCATCTCCCAATGGTTTATAGTAGAATTGGGAGTTTCTTCCTCAATTGATTCACTCTGGCTAATTATGTTATTAGATAAAAGAATCATCTCTTCTTCATGGTCAGAAATCTATGACCATGAAAAGTTTTCCATTTTTTTACATATCTTTTTTCGTTTCCAAACCTTTTCTTCTCATAATTTTTCTTCGTGAAGTTTGGCTTCTTTTCACATCCATAGCTGTTTACCATGTTATCGACTTTAGAACAACAGTCATAAACTCATATGAGCTTTTTTCATATCTTTTACTGCCTGCCCTTCAGTACAATATTTCTTTAGAACTTCTTCTACAGCTATAATCCTTCCTCCCAAGGAATCACAAAGCATTCCTTCGTTTAGGAGTTTAGTAAATTTTTTTTCTGCTAACTCGTCCCATGGTTTAGGAGTTTGGCAATAAATTGCTTTTGCCAATGGAGGCTGTCTCTGATTTCTAACTTGTAAAAGTGTTTTTTAAATTCACAAGTGTAAATTTTAAAATAGCACATATCACATATTTGTAGTTTTGTCAAATTTGTGAAATAACTTTTTTCTTGAATACCTATGTTATTTATATATATTCTGCAGAACTCTCGTTTGAGGTTATCTGCATAAAACATTATCCATTCTTCAGAAATGTTAAGCTTGCTTTGGGCTTCAATTATCATTTCATTATCTACTATGCTATTCCAAAACCTAGCTGTGTTTCCTCGCAGGGTTGCTCTAATAAAATGTTTCATAGCATGCCTTTCTGTTAAATTATCACCTATTATGGCAATCCTTAAAGCTTGTGCCCAATTATCGATTGTTTCTTCAGTATTTAAAATACAATCGATATCAAGATATATGCCGTAGTGATTTACGGGCTCATTTCTTCCATTTTTAGGGACATATTCTTGTTTTAAATTTGTCCTTATAAGGGCGTTCCACGCTCCTACATAGTTTGGATCGGTTTCTCCTTTCCATAAATTCATATCAGCAAATGCCTTATTTACTTCTGATATGACTCTTTTTTTTTCTTGTTTATATTGCTTTTCTTTTAGAACAGCTGGATCTATTTCATCCATCATTAGTTTTTTCAATGATTTTTCTTTTTTCTACTTTGTCTAAGTAGCCGTTTATTATTTTTTTCTATTTTTTCTACAACCATTCCCTTTACGGGATCCTTGGTGTCTTTTGAGCCACTCAAAGAAGGTTTTCCTTCACTACCACTGTATGCTATAACATCTTCAAATACATATGAAGTTTTGTTGTTATAGTAGTTATTGGTAGTGTCATAACTTTTAAAGTTTGATAAGAAGTTATCTGAGTTTAGGACGTGATTTTTACTTCCTAATCCCTTAATTGAATTGTGTAATTCAGTTAATATCTGAGATGTTATCTTATTTAGAATTCTACAAATATTTAAAGTTTCATGAGATACATCAATTATTTGATTTACTAATCCTGTATCTCATTTTTTCAACTCCATGGTCTAAATGTATAATTCCTGTCATATGATTTAATAAATAAGAAATATTCATAAGTTTTACGGTTGAATCTCGCCTTTGATTAGGCTCTGATACCAATTTTATATGGCCAAATTCTCATTTGGTTAGGAATGACATGTTCTAATCTTGAGAGGGGTCAATTTTAGTCTTCAGAAAAATATGAATGGTTTTAAGTGAATTGCTGAGAAGTTGAACGGTAGAAAATAAAATTAGCCAGAGAGTTAGCAACTTGCTAGCGCTGGCATTATATATATATATATATATATATATATATATATATATATATATATATATGCTGATCCGTTGACTGTGGGGGCAACTTGGTCTACGTTGCCCGCGCGATCTCGCCGTCCATCCTTTAGGGACAGACGACTCAGATCTTTTTTTTTTGTTGAAAAAAACGTTCGCCACACAGTGTGGCGGATAACCCTTTTTGAAATAACCTGATTTAATCTAACCGAGAATTAGATTAATCCAGAACATTAATTTTCATCGATATTATTATTTTATTGATAATCGAGAAATTAGATCAAAATGGGAGGTTAGTTTGACTTTGGGGCTAAAGTGTACCAAAGTGTAAATTTGAAAACTTTAGGGGGCTAAGGTTCAATTTTGAAAAGTTTGCACTTAGGTGTCAAAATTTTAGAGAAAGTGGTCATAATGTGGCCACCTCTTTCTTACTTGATCTGATGACTGACCTAATTAACTATAGAATAATAAATTGGATTAAATAAAAAGAAAATAAATGAAAGGAAATGGTTTGGGGAGGAAAATCAAAATTAAGAAAAAATAGAAACAGAGGAATAGTGACTGAAAAAGGAAGGAACAGAGAAGAGAAAGAAAATGGGGGGGGGGGGGAAGAAGAAGAAGCTCGAGGAGGAGAAAAGGGGGAAAGAAAAGGAAAGAGAGAGGAGAGAGAGGAGAGAGAGAAGGGAGAAACTGAAATTTCCAATAGGTAATTTCTTTACCTCCAATTATGCACACAATGGAAGAGACTGTGTTGTGTGTGTGTTTGAACTGTGCGTGCGACTGTGTATTTTTGGGTGAGTTAGGTGTGGTTGCAGCTTGAATTCGAGTGGAAGAGTGGAATGATGTACATTAGTGTGTGTTAAGGTATAATTGGTGAGGTTAGTGGGTGTATGATGTGAATGTTCTTTACTTTGTAGTGTGTGTTACAAGTGTAAGGGTGTGTGAGTGATTGTATGTGTAATTCGTTTAATTGTGTGTTAGAGTGTGGGTTAGATGTGTTAACGTGTGTAGTTGGGGATAATAGTGAGTTGGTGAGTGAATTGGGATTCATGTGAAGTAGGTATCTCGGTATGGAGTGAAGTGAGGAGGAAGATGAAGACTGTGTGAAAAAACAGGTGAACTTCTGTGTGTGTTTGATGTGAATAGTGACTGTTTTTTGTCACTAAAGGTAGAAATGAATTAATCGGTTTAAAATTAAAAATTTTCAAAATAGTTAGAGTCAGATTTAGCCAAAGTGCAAAAAAGAGACCCTAGTTTTTTTAGGAGAAATATGCCGTGGAAAAATTCAAATTTTTCCGAGGTTAGCAAGGTGGTTAACGGACCCAGTTATTATGAAAATTTACGGTGAAGTTTAAAATCGAAAACCAGCGCGGTTTCACGCCAAAATTTTATGATAAAAATTAGGGCGATTCGGCCAAAGATAGCTATCGAATTCAAAATGACTTCAAGACGCTTAAAATATCATTTTAAAGTGTTTTTTAAATTTTTTTGGTGCAGGGAACCTTCCGGGGGTATTTTGGTAATTTGCTACCTAGAGGGGTATTTTGGTAATTTTCTGGATAAAATTTTTTGAAGGACTTGTTAGTTTTGGAAGGGTTGTAAAACACCTGAAAGGTTATTTTGAAGTAGATTTGGGGGTGTCGGGGTGGTAGTGAACCCTCAGGGGACATTTTGGTAATTTACTGCCTTGATGGGGTATTTTGGTAATTTTTCCTTTGAAATTTTATGAGAGACCATTCCGTCTCTAAATGATGTAGTACATCTAAAAAGTAGTTTCAAAGCGGTTTTGGGGTGTTGGTGGTGTAGCGGTCATCGGGGGTATTTTGATAATTTGCCATGTTGGCGCTAAATTTTTGAAAACGTGTGTAATTCAATAGAAAGTGAGGAATGACATTAATACGTTTAAATAATGGGAGTGATTATAGTGGAGGCATCGATAAGGCTGGGTTAAGGATCCAGTTATCAGATCGGATTAACGAGCTGTCGCAAGACGCTATGACCGGTTAAATATGAAGGGGTAGAATAAGGAGTTTGTGTATGTTGAATGATGTCTAACGAGTAAGGTATTATTTGACTAGGTGATGCAGCTCATTACGATCAGAGGTTGCGAGTTACTTCGACTATAAGCTAATGAGGTAAGGACAATGCGGTTCTGGTTTGCTAATTAATTGTTTCCGTTTGCATGACATGTTAATGACGTTTGTGTTAAACTTTGGTTGTTATGATTGGACATCGGTAGTCATTGTGACCGGTGTTCGTTTATTGAATTATGCTGTTGAGGACTTAAGGTAGAATAAATTCCCTTAGTCCACCCGTTGATGAAATTTAGCGAGGATAATGTGTATCCTAGTATGCTATGACTTGATTCGATTAGCATACCTGATGTTGGGAGTGATATTGTGTAGGGGTTGTTGTGCGGGTGTTGTGAGATGTCGGTAATTGTTGATAGCCTATATCTTTCCTATTTGAGAACACTGTTGAGGACTTGTGGTTAAACATCTCCTGAGTCAGCCCTATCATTGATGATGATGTTGTTGAGACTGTTGTGTTGTTGTTGTGAAATGTTGACACTTATTGGTAATTGACATTTCTCTTATGTGAGAACGTTGTTGAGGGCTTGTGGCGAACTTCTCCCAAGTCCGCCCTGTTGATGATGCTCACATTGAACCCCTGCTGTTATGTTTCAAACACCGGTTAATCTTTGACCCGGTAATTCTCTTGTTTGGATGGTACTGTTGAGGGCATAAGGTGGATTAATTTTCCCTTAATCGGCCCTGTTGATGAAGCCTTGTTGTTTCAGCTGTAATGCCGTTAGGGACAAACACTCTTGTGAGTTCCCTTCTTGATGACATCGTCTCTTTTGATTATTTGAGACTGAGGTGAACATCCTATAAAATGGGACATCAATTGAGGAGGATGACATATGAAACATGATCACTGGCCAAAAAGGATGTAGGGCGCTCGAGTCGAGTCTGTCGTGTCTGGTCACGTCCAGTCTGTAGTGTCTGAGTCTGCACTACATTTGATATTATTTTGATGTTAATGATTTTGATAACTTGTATTTCTTTGATGTTTACTTTGGCAATTCTTATGTTAGTGTTTACTTGCATAGTCAGTCAGTCGGTCAGTGAGTCTTGTCCATGAAGAGGTGGCAATAATACTGTTCTGTTAGGCCTTGAAGCCACTCAGTCTAACGAAAGAAGAATTATCGTTCGACAAATTATTTTGATGCTAAAATTTATTGTATACTCTTGATTCATTGTTATCGTTGAGATGATTACTATTCTTCTGAGTCTCTCCAATTGTTTGTATACGATACTCCTTGTGTTGTCTTTACTGGGCGATTTGCGCTCATTCCTTATGTTGCATTGTGCAGGCTGTAAGGTTGATCAAGAAGAACTCTCTAGAAAAGGGATAAGAAATAAGCTAGAAAAGTTGAGCAAGGGGACTAGTTGTGTGAGGTAAGACAAGCTAGAAATGGTGAGATAATATTGAACTGCGAGATAAGTTGATAAGAGTCATATGACTACAGCCTTATATTAGATTATAAACATTCATGTGGTTTAGAGACCTAAAAGTCTTTCGCTACAGTACGATGTATGTTTATAAGAATTTTTTTTGTGAGGATGCATTTAGAACGTCTATTAATGACGTGTGAGTATGAGGATGTAGTTGCTTCGTATTCGACATAGGGTTTTGAATGCAATTATGATCGATAACTCAGCTCGGTGATGTCACCAGGGTTGAGGGTGTCGCACTTTTGACCAAAATACCCTCACCTGCTCGTCCGCTACACTGTGTAGCAGATGGCTTTTTGACTCTGAAATTTTTTCAGTCAAAAAGTCATCCATCACACTATGTGGCAGACGACTTTTGGCTGACAATATGTCACATCTGTCCCCTCACTCCGTCCGGTACTCAGTGTGGCGGACAAAGTGGCATATATACCCAAATTTTGGTAATTTTCAGCTCTTCTTCCATTTTTAGCTCCATTTAAGTTCCTAGCTTCAAGTAACAAATCTTCAAGCTTCACTCAAGCAAGGTAAGTGGGTGAATGATGAAGTTTTTTTTTATGGATTGAATGGTGAAGCTTTTTTTATTTTATTTTATGTTTATATGATTTTTTTTGAGATTATGTTTGTTGTATTTATCAGTCTATTCGTCAAAGTAATTTTAATTTGTTATGTTTAAGAAATTAATCTGTTATGTTCAAGAAATTAATTATTGTAAAATTCAAATTTTTATGAGATTATGTTTGTTGTATTTAGCATGCTAAATTTGTATATTCATCAAAGTAATTTTGATTTCTGATGTTCAAGAAATTAAGTTGTTTTGTTCAAGAAATTAATAATTGTTAAATCAAAATTGCTTTGGTGAATAGGCCAAAGAAATTTTGATTTGTTATGTTCTAGAGATTAATTATTGTTAAATATGTATTTTTTTTTAGATTATGTTTGTTGTATTTGGCATGCTAAATTGGTCTTCATGAAAGTAATTTTGATTTGTTATGTTCAAGAAACACCATTTTTTTAAACTAATTTCCATACCTAAAAATTTTACAATTTGATAGTTAAATGTAATTTATTTCTATATAGGTTTTGTTTCACAATGTCTAATTTCATGTCGAGCTCAAACACCCCAGTAGATGCTAGTGATCTGTACCTAGGGCAAATAATTCAAACATTGGAAGAAGCCGAAGAATGTTTTCGAGCGTATTCGTTGAGGATTGGTTTTGGCAATAGAATCAAGACAACTAGAACAAGCAACATAACAAAAAAAAAATGCTCTTGGTTATATGAGTGTCATAGGAGCATACACCCATTGCAAAATGAGAAATACGTCGATAATGATGATAGTGATGACGGAATAAGATATGCGCTGCGAAGACAGGACTTCTTTGTGCCCAACGAATTGTAAGGTCAAGATGTTCGTAAGCCATAAACCCAAGCAAGATCATTGGCTTATTATTAGCTTGGAATTGACATACAATAGCCCATTAGTAACCCCTTCGAGGGTGAGTCAGATGCATCAGTACAAGAAGATGGGTAATGTCGTAAGGAACCTGATTCACACAACGAGTAATGCACGGACATGACCTACCGACATTGTTAATATTCTTGTTGAATAGGCTGGGGGAATTCACAATCTGAACTTTAACATGACAGACATTTGTAACGTGATCCGAACCCAAAAAGACGAGCCGCATATGACCTCAATGATGGTCAATCCACAATGAGCCTATTGAAGCCGATGCAAGTGAAGGACCCGTAGTTTACTTACCAATATAATCTTGACGACAAGTATCGAATTACCACAAGTTTTTGGGTCAACGGTCATTCAAGACTTGCTTATCAGCATTTTAGGAATGTTGTGACTTTCGATACCACATACTGTACCAACAAGTACTCGATGCTGTTTGATCTTTTCATAGGCGTTAATCATCATTATCACTCCATCCTGTTTGGGTTCGCATTGTTAAGGGATGAGAGCAAGAGTTCTTTTGTCTGGTTGTTTAAGACGTGGCTGGAAGCCATGAACAACAAAGCACTTAAAGTTATCATCACCGATCAAGATTTGGCAATGAAGAAGGCTATTGTTACCGTCTTCCTAGATACTCAACACAAATTATGCACTTGGCACATAAGCAACAAATACCCTGAACATCTGCATCACATTTATGCAAAGTATTCAGACTTTAAACAGGACATTGACATGTGCGTTAATAAGTCGTTAACGATTGAAGAATTTGAAGAAAGGTGGGAAAAGCTTGTTGAGGATTACTCATTGCAAGACCACGAGTGGCTCCAACACTTGTATGAGCTCAAAGAGCAATGGACTAGCATTTACACGAGAAGGTTTTTTTTTTGCGGGCATGAAAATGATGGACATGAGTGAGTCTATGAATGCTTTATTTGATAGTTATGTAGGTACAACTACGAATTTGAAGAGTTTCATCACATCCGCCCAAAAAACAGTTGCACAGTATATTCGTGAAAGAAAGGGCTACGGACTTTGCAAGTACGTACAAACAAAGGAGAAGGTTGCTTGAGACCCCCTGGAGGTGAATAGTGCAAAAGTTTATACGAAGGAGATGTTCATGCAATACCAAGTAGAGCTATAAAAATCGGGACAATACAGTATAAATAAGGTAGCAGAAAAGTCTACACGTGAGTACAAGGTTTATTTGTTGATGAACGACCTTGCCCCTGAGAATGTTCGTAGATTGTATACGGTGAGCCATGAGACAGAAACAAATTTGGTGACATGTGTTTGCAAGAAGTTTGAGTTCCATGACATGCTGTGTCGACACATTCTGCGATTTTTCACTCAATAGAATATTAAGGCAATCCTCAATAAATACATCTTGCCGCCATGGACTAAGGTTGCAAACAGGTTGCACGGTACCATTGCCTTCCTTGAGCATCCATATACTGACTTTGAAGAATCAGAGACATTGCAGTATAATCATTTGGTGACAACGTTTACACGTTTGTCCGTACAGGGTGCTGCTACAATGGCCGGATATAAACATCTCCACGAACTAGCGGAGCAACAAGATCCCATCATTGACCTGTTTGAAGTAGCTTTAGTCAGCAATGTGGTTAACACTGAGCCTACGCAGGGATCAGAGGATGATGAGCCAGTTAAGGAAGAGGATAATAATATCCGGCCTTAGGATCTAATTATATCACAAATGAAATGCCGCAAGAGATCTACACGGATGAAGGGCTCTATTGAACAAGCAACCCTGCCTAAAAAGCTTAGAAGCTGTGCATTGTGCAACAAAATGACTAATAATGACAAGTGAAACCATTACAAGACACTGAGGATAAGTCCAGGGGGTTTGCAAGATGAGGAAGAAGATGATGCCGAAGAAGATGCAGTGGACCTTTAGTCTCAATTTTTTTTAATAATCTTTTATGAGCCATCAAGTTTGTGGACGTTGTATTTGAATTATAGACTATGTAATAATCCTAGATGTTTATTCATACTCAAATTTTACTGTACCATTGGGTTATTCACTAATCAAAATTTTAATGTACTCTTGCAGAAACATTGGGTAGGTAGAAACTTTGGATTTTTGGGGGTCTCCAACACTTAGAATTTTTTTGGGAGTTTATACCATCTCTTACAGTATGTAGCGGACAGTCAGGCAGAAACATTGGCCTCCAACACTTAGAAATTTTTTGGGCACTTAAGAGTCCGCTACATAGTGTAACGGACGACCGTTGGGGGTCTCCAACACTTAAATTTTTTTGGGGGGTCTACAACACTTGAAATGTTTTTTGGGGTTTGGTGTAATGGACGGCTAGGGAGAAACATTGGCCTCCAACACTTAGAATTTTTGGGAGTTTATACTATCCACTGTATAATGTAGCGGATGGCTAAGCATAAACATTGTGGTTTATACCGTTCGCTATACTACGTAGCGGACGGCCAGGCAAAAATATTGGCCTCTAACACTTGGAATTATTTTTGGATTTTATACCGTCCGCTACACTATGTAGCAGACGGTCATATAGAAACATTGACTTCCAACACTTGGAAATTTTTTTGGGGTTTATACCGTACGCTACACTATGTAGTGGACGTTCAGGTAGAAACACAACATTTAGAGAGAAAATTTTTAGGATTTAACTGTCCGCTACATAGTGTAGTGGATGGCCAAGCAGAAACATTGGCCTCCAACACTTAGAATTTTTTGGGGATTTATACCATCCGCTGCACTATATAGCGGACGACCAAGCAAAAACATTAGCCTCCAACAGTTAGAATTTTTGGGGGTTTATATCGTCCGTTACACTATGTAGCAGATGGCCAAGCAGAAACATTGGCCTCTAACACTTAGAAGTTTTTGGGGGTTCTGTAGTGGACGGCCAAGCAGAAACATTGGAGACCCCGCTTAGAACTTTGGACATTTAACCGTCTGCTACATAGTGTAGCGGGATGGCCAAGTAGAAACATTGGCCTCCAACACTTAGAATTTTTTGGGTTTATACCGTCCGCTACTCTATGTAGCGGATGGCCAAGCAGACTAATTTTAGCCCCTTTTTTCTCATTTTCTTACCCACCATCAACCTGTCAACCTGTCTCAAGAAGTACTTGTAATATCCCGAACTTCGGGAGCTACTTAAAATAGTCATTTGTGACCTAAGAAATATAAACAGATGCCAATTTTGAGCAATGCTTGGGTATTAGTACAGTATGAGAGCTTAAACTAATTTTGGGGCAAAAATATAATTTTTAAATTTTTGGGGGCATTTTCGTAATTTGGAAAGACTTTAGGGGCATAAATGTAAATTTTGGTTTTAGTGATGAAAAAAAATTGAACGAATGCTAGCATGTATTTTCAGTGATATTTAATCAAATTGAGAATGATTAGAATGATTTTAGGGGCTTGAATACAATTATACAAAATTTGGAGTTATTTTGTAATTACGTAAAGTTTGGGGGCCGTTTGTGCAATTTTATAAAAAATATTGGATGCGATTTTTTTAGAATGTGCCACCATCTACTAGCTTAGGTGACTAATGATTTAATAGTGGATAGATAAGGGAGTCTTGGGTGAGAAGGAAAAGAAGAAGAAGAGGAGAAACAGACCGAAAAGAAAGAAGGAAGAAGAAAAAAAACGGGGGACTTGCCATTTTGGGAATGAAGAACAAACAGGACCACAAGAAGAACAAAGCGGGAAACAGGGAAAAGAAAAATAACGGGAAGAAGAAAACAGAGGGGGAAGCTCCTGCAGAGTTCTTTCAAGGTGAATCTTCACTTAGTTTCTATAACTTAGCTATGTGTCAATTTTTGATATAATTTTAGTTGTATGTGTGTGTTGAGTGTGTGAGAGAAGGTGTGAAGAAGACACAATGCGTGTGGTTTTGAGTGTGTACTGTGTGTGCTGGGTGTGTATATAAGTGTGTTCGCTCAGATAGGGGGTAGTGGGTGTAGGTATATGTGTTGATTGGGTGTTAGGGGGAATTTTCAAGAGTTTCAGGGTGGCCAGTGTGCATTTTGGGTGTTTACAACGTGTGTTCTTGAGTGTGTAAGCTTCGGGTGTCTTTCTGTGTGTGATCATGAGTGTAATGTGTGTGTGATCATGAGTGTAATGTGTGTGTGTTGAAGGGTATCAACATGTATATCTAGTGATAATTCGAGGTACATAGGTGTTAGTTTGGGGTTTGTGGCTATCAAAGTGTGTATGTGAATTATTCGGTGTTTTTCTATGACTGAGCGGAGAAGATGAATGTGTGGGCGTGAAGGTGTGTTAGTGCGTGTTATGATTTGCACAGTAAGTGTTATTATCACTAAAGCTAGGAATTTAATTAAGACAGTTTTTTTTACGAATTTTCATAAATAGTTAGGTCCAAAATTAGGCAAAGTAAAAAATTGTAACCCTTAATATTTTTATGAGACGTACACTTTTGAAATTTTTTGAAAATTTTCAGTGTCCACGAAGGATGTTAAATTAGGGTATCGATTAGGAAAAATTCTGAATTTATTTAACATAGTAAGCAAAGTTTTTTTAATCTGAAAATTTAAGGAAAATCTTATTTACTGATATGATTCATTGCTTAAAATTTTGTACTATTCTGAGGCCGATAGTTATTTTTTTTTTTTCGAAACTGGCCTTTTAGCACTCGGTCCGAACACCGGTTTGGGATTTTCGGATGAAAATTCTCTAAAATATGTTTTAGGCCAGAAATGATATCAGGATACTTAAAACAATATTTTAAAATATTTCGGGATTTTTCGGTGCTGGAAACTCCTTAGGGACCCCAAGGGGGTATTTTGGTAATTTTACCAACAAAGGGTAATTTTGAGTAAAGTTACATAGGGTAAGAATATTTTAGTGATTTGGCTTACCAAAAGATCATTTTGATAATTTAAGTGTACCGAGGGGTATTTTGGTAATTTGCTACCCCAAAGGGGGGTATTTTGGTAATTTGAACTAAGAAAGATATTTTTTTTTGCATAAATTCATATATGAGAAGCTTATTTTAATAATTCTACTTACGAAAAGGCCGTTTGGGTGATTGAAGTCTGAGAGGGGCTTTTTGGTAATTTTACACCTTAGGGGCATTTTGGTAAGTTTAGATATCCGGTGAGGGGGTTTATTTTCGGAGTATGTGTGAGTCTGTATTAAGTTATAATATTATACTGTAGGCTATATTCTAAAGATTTAATTATTCCATTCAGGTTAAAGCTAAAGACTTTTCGGTTAGAATAATTTAGCTACGGATCAGGTAAGAGATTCTATCTGAACCCTGGGTAAGGACTTTCGTCTAAAACCTTATTTTGATAACTTGTACTCGTAAGTACTCATTTGATATACTTATGGCTAATGCCGAACTCTGAATTATGTTTTGATATCAGTATATTCTTGTCCAGAAAATCGTAATATTGAACCTGAATTGAATTGTTTGAAAATCTTGTGATGCTCGCTTGTTATTGCGTGCTGAGAAAATTTGACAATTGTCTGTATCCATTCTTTCTAATTGTTATGCTTGAATTTGATAATTATTTGCAATCGGTTTTGCTATTTATTTGTGATTTTTTCTTTTAAAAATTCTGAATGTTGACTTATGTCAGTATGATTATTGTTATTGAAATCCAAATTGATTTCGTTGATTGAGCTTATGTTAAAGCTCATTGATATTGTTGATTTGTTTATGTTGACCTGGGTTTTCATTTTGTAGGAGGGCGTATAAGGCTTGTTTGAATCATGCAAGAAAAGCAGATTAGTACCCAAGTGGACTAGAATTTTGGTACATCATGCATGTGTACACTCTTTTAGCTTACCGGAATGGCATTGCAATCGCCCGAGGATCAACATTGATTTTTGATTTTATTCGCACCATATGTACCATGATTTGTGCTTGGGTTGAAATCCCTTGAGAAATTCAGTGTATTTTGGAAATAACTGTTTCAGATGATCTATGTACGTTTTGAAATCCTTTGGAAAACCATCATCGTATTTTGGAATGATGTCTTTAAAGATGATCTTTTATTGATCGTTTTGGAACCCGTTGTGACGGTATTTGTTTATTTTGGTATTTATTTATGATGAATTTTGATCATTTTGGAAATCATTAAGTTGTTCAGTTCGTTGAAGTATTCAAAAATCATTGTCGGTTGGATTCTTTGGAATCATTTTGTAATCCTTTTGGTAGTCCTTGTACGACCTTACTGAGCTTTTTAAAGCTCACCCTTTGTTTGATTCCCTTCTGCAAGTTTTGATTGATAGTAGATTGCTCGGGAATGCAGTTTAGAGTCTGTGTTAGATTCCGGTGAGCCCACCACTACTGTATAGTAAGACCTTTGTGCGGGTCAGTACTGTTAACTCGTTCTATAAGGACTCGAGTTTGTAAAGAACCCAGTTCTTAATAATTCAAGTTTAAGCAGTTTGTAATATTTTTTGAAGGAATTTGAGTTGATGTCTAATTTGATGCTTTGAAGTATGTGTTAGTGAACATGATCTGACAGGTTTGATGTGATCCGATAGGTTAATGACCCGAGAGTTCGGGGCGGCGGAGCTCCGAATTTTTGGGGGCGTTACAGTACTCAAAAACCACAACTCACAAAATTCTCTTAAAAGAAATACTCTACCACAACACAAAGCCATAAACACATTGCCTTTCCTAAACACACGAAATAAAATTTCATAAACACAAGCAAAGCAATCAACAATGCTTTTTTATTACGTAAGAATAAAATTTTTTCAATGTCATTCTGTCTTGTCCCGAGCTGGATTTACAATATCCCTAACTAGTCTAGGCCGTCCGCTATGAATTTGCAAGCTATCCTATATCTAAAGTTTTCTATGTCTGCTTGGCTTCAGACGGCCTTCTTGAGGTTCTCAGTCAGACAAATGTTGTAATCCCCAAAACACTAATATATTTTTAATGGGTTGAATTAGAATTTTTAGCGATGAATTTTTTTTAGTTAGTAGCGACAATTAAATTTTCTTTAATAGCGGTGTACTTATTAGCAATGATTTGTCAAAGGGGACAGCGTAACAACCTATTGATAATTTTTCTAGCACGTAAATTTTTGTAGATATTTATTTTTGGACCATTTCGCGGTAATAAAAGTTTCGGATAAAAATTTGAGCGACTAAAGAACGTATAGGGTTTTTTTTTGTGATTTTCCAATTAGGGTTATATATATATAGGCTACCAAAATAGCCCCATGTACAGCGAATGGGTGTTATGGGATGGTGAAAAGGGAATGGCAGCCAGGGTAACTGCCGTGATTGTGTGTGATCGTGAAAGGGGCAGTGGTGACAGCAGTGTGTTGTGATTGTACGTCTGTGTAATAGATATATAGGTATATATATTAAAAGAGAAAAGAGAGAGACGGTAGTGGGTTTGAGAGATAGAAGATGGGTCTATCTGTGTGTGTGTGTGTGTTATGTGAATGAGTATATTGAGCAGAAAGGAATCCACTGCCATGAGGCAGTGGGTGTGGTTGGGTAGTGTGTTTTGGATGAGATTGTGTGAGTGATGTGTGCGTGAGTGTGTGCTGTGTGGGTGTAGAGTGTGTATAGTGCATGCATATGGGTGCTGCCGTGGGGTCATATGTGTGAGTGTGCATGTGTTTGAGAGTGTAGTGTGTGTTTTATGATATGTGTGTATTAGTGTGTGTGGGGGTGTGTGCATATACATTTGTGTTGTGCATGTGTGTTGTGTGTGTAAAATGAATGTGTGTAATGTGGGCAGTAGTAGTGTGTGTGTGTAAGTGCTGTGTTCATATGTGTTTTACTGTGTGCGTGTTTGTAGGAGTAGGGGAGAAGGGGGGGGGGGTACTAAACAGCCCCATTAATGGGTGTATATGTGTATTTGTGTGAGTAAGTGGTGTATGTGAAATGGGTGCATGTGTGTTTGCTATGTAACAGGTGGTGCGTGTGTATATAGTGTGTGATTGTAGGTAAAATGAGTGCATGAGTGTGTGCATATGTGTGTGTCTTGGGCAAAGAAGAAGAGAAGCTACTGCCATAAGGCAATAGCTGTTACGAGTGTGTGTGTGTGTATTTTTGTGTGTGTTTGTGTTTGTGGTGAGTGTATAAATATAAGTGTGTAGTTAGTGGGTATATATGTGTGTGTAGCTAGTGGGTACATATGTGTATGTAAAAAGAGTTAATATCAGAATGCATTTGTATGTGTGGAATAAGAAGAAGACCCATTGCCGTGAGGCAGTGGGTGTGGAAATATACAGGTGTGTGAAAAATGTGTGTAAAGTATGTGTAAGTGGAGTGTGTGTATGTGTAAGGGTATGCATGCGTGTAGTGTACATAAGGAGTGAGTGAATTGAGAGAGTTGTGTGAGTGAGTTGATTTTAGGAAGAAGACTGTGCATAGAGGGAGGAAAAAAAAAACAGCAGAAGAAGGGAAATACAGATTCGGGTATCGAGTTGACGTTAAGTTTGACATGTGCTTTAGCTAGCGCACAGTTATCGTTAGCATGTAAAACTTTACAGTTAATACGTTAGGCTATATTAGCATGTGGCAAAATTTTATAATTTTCTGAATTCATATGCATTTTTAGAATTTTCTATAATTTCAAATTTGTAAAATTCTTTTAGAGCCTTTAAAGTCATGAAAATGTTCTGAAAAAATTAGAATAATTTTTTATGGTATAAATAAGCCCCAGCTTAAGTTTGGTTATTTTAGAGTTGATTTGTTATTATTTCTGAATCGAATTGATTTTAGCAAAACAAAAAATTTAAAAATAGCTTTGATATCTTTTAAATTCTAATTTCAATTTTTATAACTTTTAATAAGTATTATAAAGTTATTACAAAAATTATGGGACTTTATTTTCTACTAGATGTAATTGTGGCTATTTATGGATTTTTATTGCATTTAAAGAAATCATTTTAATTAAAAAATATTCAAAATTTCAGAAAATTTATATTTTGACTCTTTATAATGTTTTGAGCTATAAAAGTGTTTTTTTTATATAATTTATTATGACTTTGGAGTATCGTTACACATTAAAGTATGTACAAGATTTTCGGTTAGGTTAGCCGTGGGCAAGACTTACTCTGAGTTGAACGATTTCGGAGTTAGAAGTGAGCACGTGGTGGGTAGTGAATATTAGGTTTATAGTATATTAGTGTAGATTGTGTTGCAACAAATGGATTGCCAATCTAGGTTTATTCAGAGAATTTTGATCGAGATTGCGTAGTACTGCATAGTTTGGATCGAGGTAAGGATGTTTTGTTCGAACCCTGCCCATCATTCTGAATTCAAATGTTTTAATCTTAACTGTTTCACAAATCCCATTGAACTCTGATTTTATGATTGTCATTAAAAAGTAAGGAATTCCATTTGAACCCTATTTCATCGCTTTGATTTCAAATGCTTTAATATCGAACTACATTGAACTGATTTTATGATTGATATGAAAATACTTTTGAACAGTCCATAAAACCCTAGCTTGAACCTTATAGCGATCATTTGTAATTCTTTGTTTATTCTCATCTGTTTTATTGATTTGATTATCGTAAAATATTTTGAATTCTATTTATTACTTCTCAATATTGACATGAGTTAGTAATCTGTGAGTTATAAGAATGGTCTGTATTCTGGAGTTATAAGGATGGTCAGTTGGTTGGGTTAAACTAGTACCTAAATGGATTAGTCAGCGTACATATGCATATGTAAAGCGTATCGAGCACTACCGAGGTGGCTGACTCATGTTCAATGTTTTATTGCACCTGAAGTGTTTTGAAATGATTATTGATTTAAGGGATTGAGTTAATACTCATCCTTATGTTTATATTGAAATGCTGTGGTTTTATTTGAAAACCTTTTTAAAATTATCATTTGATTGTATATATAGAAAATCATTTGAATCACTCTATTTCTCCGTTTTAAAGGTTGTTATTTGGCTTAAATATAAAATTGTCTAAATCATTTTTGATTAATCTTTGATTGACCTTACTGGGCTCTCAAAAGCTCACTCTCCTTTGACTTCCTTTCCGCATGTTGTTTGAATATGGATTAGAGCGAGTGAAAGAGAAAAAGGATTTAATTTTTGGTATTGATTGTTAGAACCCCTGCGTCGGTGACTTTGCTAGTTTAGTATTCAGGTTTTAAATTTAGTTTCCAGGTATTATTGTACACTGAGATAAAATACATTGATGGATGTTTTAGTTGCTCTGAAAGTTATGGTATTATTTAGTTAAGTTTTGAGGATAATATTGTCTTAATGTCATTGATCGAGTGAGTGTTAACGTTCTGAAAAATTCTGAGATGTTACAAATGTAGTCCATATACATCAAGACGAAGACGCTGCAGTTTGACTAATCAACTTGCCTGGGCCTCCGTTTCTTCAATCTAATTACAAGATTCGGCCTTACTGGTACTCTTTGTCCACGGAGAGAGTGAACCATGGCATAAAATAGATCATGTGGAGAAATAAAAATGGTGTAAGCTACGAGGTAAGAATTACAATAAGCAAATTAAGAAATAGAAAAACTCTAACAACAATTGAAGCATTACCATAGTCTCCAATTATTCTTTGAAAAGTTCCTTTAGAGGCATCAATGCAGCATCATTATGGAAACCGTCGAGGATTGATAAGCCCATAGCCTGTGTTTCATAGCAAACCAAATACCAGTGGGAGTACTCTAAGAAGGGTACTTGGAAGACGTCCGTATCACGAACGCTCACCGAACTCGTGCTTTTCGTAAACCATGTAGTGAGCTCCCTATGCTGAAGCTAATGGATCAAGCTTTTTTTCCCTCTCAGAGATTTCCACCGTTCCCATTCTCCACACAGTATGTCATGAAAAAGCGCATCCATCATAAAAACATAGGGATACATATTATCGTTGGTGGATTAAGGCACATTTTGCCTGCTTTAGAGGCTTCAACGGATGGCCTTTGGGATAAGCAGGAATAATGGGAGGGGGACGACTGCTTGGCCGCAGTGTTATTAAAGGCGCAGGCGCACCTAAGGCGCAAAAGGTCCCTGGAGCCTAGGCGCAAGGCGCAAGGCGCAGGCGCGCGCCTTTTCGAAGCGAGGCGCAAAATTAAAATAAATATAAATAAATAAATAATAGTGCATTAAAACAATAAAATTACATTTAAAAAAACATTTCTTTTTCAGTTCACATCCCCATACACATCCAAATTTGTACATATGTTTTAAGTCGTTCACATCCCCATTTTATCGATAATGAGCGTATTAAATAATATCCTCATTTTATGATTAAAAATCTATTAGCGACAAATGAGAATATAAAAAATACACATGACGTGAAAAATAGACAATTCTTATTTTTGAAAGAGCTAATAAAAATGGCACTAAAAGCATATTTACAAGCTTTTTTTTTGTTGAGATTCGTGAGAACTATAACCACAAAGGTGTAAATACGTGGTCAATGAAGGGCATATCTGAAGTTGAAGGTACAATAAATGGAGAACTACCGGCAGTTCACTTTACACGAAGCTCATCACAGAGCTTGATGTGCTCAAAGAATGAGGCTCCAGAGAGAAATGGGATGTTTCCATGGGTGGTTGCCCCTCTCTGTCAAAGATGACCTTCATCTGAGCCCATGATTTCATCATCGTCCCTGAAAACCAACAGCCCATTTTCTCTCTCTCTCTCTCTGTGTAATTCTATAGAGATACAGAGAGAGAGTGATATCTATCTATATATATATATACATACATAAAAAAACAGGCGCAAGGACGAACAAGGACTGAGTGAAGGAGGGAGGGGGAGAGGGAGAGGGGAGAGAGAGAGAGACCAGCGGGGTTGAGGCATGGAGCAGCGGAGTAGCAGCGGCAAGAGCAGCGCCACGGCATCGACAGAGGCAGCGGAGCAACTAGCAGTCAGCGGCGGCGGCGAGGGGACAAGCAATGGCAGCGACGACGGCCACCGCTCACCGGAGCAAGGACGAACTGTCGCACGCAGAGTGAAATTGATTTGGATTTGGGGATTTTAGACTTTGGGAGCAAGGACGAACAGGCGCAAGGACGAACAGGCTCCTAGCTTTGCGCCTCCCGCCCCGCTATGTGCCTAGCGCCTGGGCGCCTAGGCTCACAAGGCGCGCGCCTAGTTGAACGCGCTGCGCCTAGCCTAGGCGAGGCGCGGGTTGTGCGCCTGAGCGCGCCTTGCGCCTAGGCGCGCACCTAGGCGCGCTTTTAATAACACTGGCTTGGCTATATTGTCTTCCTTGAGGCTCTTCGGGTATCCTAAGGCTGAAAGTGAAAGGTCCCACCCATGGGACGAGTGGCAGTGACTCGGAGAGATTGAGGTTCGTGAAGTTAAACTCTTGTGTGACTTGACTCCGAAAGAGTGGTGTAACCTTCGAGTCCCTAAGCAAAGCAAACGAGGGTTGACTTCACTCGTCCCAGTGAGCTATTTTTATACTTGATGGCAGCCCCCAACCATCACCCATCCCAGGTATGGAGGGACCACCAACTTCCTCGCTCACCCCCAAAAGTCTGCCCCGAGGTATCACCGTATTTCTTGCTCGAACAGGGAGTCTGTCGCTTGGGATAATCCATTCCTGGGCTCATGCCCGAAGGCTGTCCCGTATAGCAGCTCACAAACTCCCTACTGTCATGCGCCAATATCTTAGCATGGGAGTGAAAATTCACTCCCATGGCATAGATCAGATCCTTCCGCTCACTCAGTTTCTTGAAGAAGGCGAGTGAGGCACCAACCTACATCTAACTAGATAATGAGTAACTTTAAACACGAACGAGATTGAATGAAAAACTTACGAGATCAAATTTAATCAAAGGTCATTAGGAAACTTACGAGCTCAAATGCCTTACGCTCATCAATCTAACCCCCAGGGTGGCACTTCTTGCCACATGTCCACCTTATTGGGGCTATTCTCTTTCTGGTGATGCTGTAGTACCACCCCAGATACTGCTCAATGCTAACCACAGGGTCGGGCTCTAACACAATGGCTGCCAGCATGTCTTGCTGAGAAACCCACAATTCAATGGGCATCAACTGGCAACCCCTGCAAGCACTCAAAATGGGGCATAGCACGATCCGGTAGTTGCCGCTCTGCAATCTCGAAGTGGATCAGTGGAGTGCGTTGTAACCCAAAGAGCTGGAACACGAATGACTCTGCCACCTGTCCTTCCAGATGTTTGTACGGTGCCCAATGCATTTGGCCTGGAGATAACGGGTCGAACTCCCCCCGATAGAACATGATAATGTGTTGGGGATCATCTCTCCTCAGGTAGTGGCTCTCCCTCTGATTGTACTCCCAAGTGCACAACCGAGACCACACATTATTGGTTCCTTTCCTACGGTTGGGTGCACCGACAGTAATGTGTTCATAAGACCACACCTGAGAACAAAGACAAATTAGGGTTGTATCGTCAAAATTTATTGTGCACTGACTAATAAAAAAATATAAAAATGTATTTAAAAGGAGTTATATGATATACTCATAACAATGAGAGACATGAACATATAGATTTGCAGTTTGGCCTCGTTGCATTATGCAATGCTTGATACAAGTATGTAAGAGTTACTACACCCTAGGCATACTCCCTAACCTTTTGCAAGTTACCCAACAATGCTAAATATTTGTACTAAACCATATTCTTCATCGTTGTAGGGAATAGAATTACCTCCATCACCCACAGCAGGAAGGCCTTTGAGTGCAGCACAAGCATCTCCTCTATGTAGTTTTCCTGTAAAACCCCAAAGTTTTGCATCAACCACCTCAACTTTATCCCACCACTGCCAAATTCATTCTCGGGTATCGAACCAAAGAAGTATCTACCAACTCTCTTATTTGTTATGGAAGACCTAGAAGCAATTACCGGCCATCCTGTCACGGGTAACCCAAGATGTACTTACATCTTCTAAGGTTATTGTCATCTCTCTAAGAGGGAAGTGAAACGTATTCTCCACCGTTCAACAAGGGCACCTATTAAGTTCCAGTCAAGTTGCTGAAAGATATCCCCATACATAAAAATTCCAAAACCAATTCCACGTAGCAATTTTTTTTCTGCATTTTATTCAATCGCCACTTTTAAAATTGTTCAGTTACTTCTACTATGATAGGTGGTGCTCTTTCCTACGAATTAACAAAGACTTTTTAAGCAAAGCAAAAGGTATACAATGCTCGTGAGAGTAAAAAAATAAACAAAAATTTAGTTTTTTACTTGTCCATTCCCGATGGATCTACTACTATGGTTTGCTTGATTGTATAATACAGAGGGATCTTCTTGTCCAGGGTTAAAGGCCATTTTTTGCGATTGAAATTATGAAAAAACGTCAAGTTTGAAAGTTTTTATCAAACACTGACAAATTACCAACGCTAGCACATGTATAATACATCATCTACATATGCTTTGCACACACACACACACACACACACACACACGCACATGCACACATCATCTACAAACTGCCAACGCTAGTACATGCATAATACATAATCAAAATCATACGTAATACTCACAAACTTTAGATTATACACAAATAAAGTATTGGCTTGTGAACGTCTGTGATTAATTAGATGATTTAAGGACTTCTTGGGAAGAAATTGCATAGATATACTTGTCAACGCTGCTGGAAAGATAAGGAAGAAGAAAGAAGGGAGAAGACTTTCGAAATTGGGGGTTTGATGTATATATATTTGCTGTCCGCCATATAATGTAGAGGACGGTGTGGATAAGGACAAAATTACTCCCGTCTGCCACACTGTGTAGCAGATGGAGTGGGGGGGGGGGAGGGGACATATGTGACATGTTTTCAGCCAAAGTCGTCCGCCACACATTGTGGCAGATAACTTTTGACTGACGAATGTCAGGGTCAAAAAGCTGTCTGCTACACAGTGTAGCGGATGAGCTGGTGGGGGTATTTTGGTCAAAAGGGTCGTTGGCCATACTGTGTGGCAGACATTATTTTTAAAGAAAAAGATCTGGGCCTTCTGCCCCTAAAGGATGGACAGCTAGATCATGCGGGCAACTTAGCCCCAGTTGCCCGCACGGTTAACATATCAGCTTTATATATATAGACATGCAAGCTCGATGTGAGTATCGCCAAGCATTTGGACACCATACAAAGAAATGTATCACCTTGAGGTGCACTTCTCATTGACAATTATTTGATCAGCCTTCTTATCAAGTTTAATGTAAAAGAAGAATTTCTGTCAATACATTAAGAATGCGGGCGTGTGACATCTCTTCAGAGACTAGATCTTCCTACGCTTGACCAGGAGGAGGACATTGTATATTCAGTTGGCCAAATTGCCCAAGATTAGTCGATGGTCTAAAGCTTTCCCGACGCTGAGCTGAGCACGATGCCAAGCCGGGACCCCTTAGTTTTAGTTTTATCTCAATTGATTTTCTTACCACTTCCTAAATTATCTTTTTTCGAATTTGTTTTGACTAATAATATAGTCAATATTTTTGCTTAGTCTGATGGCATTGATAAAAATAGTAACAAATAATAAAAATAAAAACTGAATAAATGAAAAATTATTATACATATGTAAAGAAAGAAAAGTCAAAAAAGAAAAGAAGTGGAATATTCAAAAATTTTAAAAACTCCAAAATATGTTATTTTGCAAGGTAGCAAGCTCTGGCATCAGTACGAAACTCTGGTATTGGGATAAGTCTGAAAAACTTAAGTGGATTCAATGGCGGGAAGGATTCTGTCAGCCCAATCATCTCGTCAACATTCTTGGTGATCTAAGAAAGGATTTTTAAGCTGACCTCACTGCTCTAACAGCTCAACATACCAAAATTGCCTCGAGTGTAGGATTACTAATGGAAATAGAGCAAAGCAAAGAATCTAGAGAGGAATAGATTGAAGAGAAAAAAAGGGAACAAAAAGAGAAAGTGCATACTTGAGGCTGATGGGTAGTATGAATCTAATGATGAAGGGAGGACTATTGCCCCCAAAATGGGAGAAACTGTTGGAATGCTTTAGTCATAGATGCTAAGGTGAGAAAGACTGATGCCCCACGTGACCTCTGTATCCTTTCCTTGAGCCTGAAAGATAGACTCCTTCCGAATTTTAAGATACCAGATATGGACAAATTCACTAACAACAGATCTAGGGATCCACAGATCCATGTGAAGATGTATATACTTGCATTAGCTTTTTTTATAAAGTTATGCAGAATCAGTTGTTTTAGCTTTTCTCTCATACCACTACTTGATGGTTTCTCACCCTTGACAACTCGAGTGCAGACATAGGATAAGTTCAGTGAGAGAAATATTTGTCAATGAGTTTTAGTACAATGTTGATTAGGACATTAGTCAAAGAGAGTTAAAGACTACCAAACAGGAGCCTGAGGATTCAGAAGGTTAACCACCCATTAGAAGAGGAACAAGTTAACTTGATAATGACTAACTTTCTACCGGTGTACATGAGTATCTTTTTGGGCACTATCACTTTTCTTTCAAAACACTAATGGTACCCCCTGATTAAGGGGTAGGGGTAATTTTAAGATGCTATCAAAAAAGGAACCGTACCCCAAGAAACCAAGCTAAGGGGATACCAAGTTGGTGGGAAGAATGCCAATGCTCTGTCAAAGCTAGTTAGTATAAATAATGCCAACGATATGAAGTCTCAACATGCAGTGTCACGAGAAGACATTCCCAAGCCACAATGATGAATCACCCATTTAAACGCCCTACTGATATAAGTCTTTGAATAGTTGCTACAAGGAGGTCTAAACCTAAAGGAGTGCTGCCTATTAAGTTATTAGTAAGGAAAGAAACAAAGATATCATCATTCTTTGTTATTGATTCTTCCTCAACTTTAAAGCCTTATTAGCAAGGGATTGAATTCACTTTAATGGTTTCGTCTCTTCATCAAATGTTGTAGTATGGAGTGAAGAGCCAAACAGGAGTAAAGTTGCAGAGTTAGGTTGGGCAGATGATATATCATTTGTGCCTAATTCTAACTGTGTAGAAGCACAGTTCTATCAGTAGAGAGTGGAACCTCTAAAAGTCATTAGTGGAAATATTGTAACATTTAATCAGATTATTAGTTGACTAAGGGGTACAATTGATGAATTCTACTTGTGTAATATCCCGCATTAATCCAATTATTTATTTTGTTTTCAATTTACTTGTTTCATCATAAACTTTACTATAACCATCTACCACTCCAAAAATCCAGTGAGTGGAAAAATTGTAACATAATGAAGTTAGGGGTGATAGAGCAAAAAATGTAAGCTAATTGGTGAATTTTGGAGATTTTAGTTTAAAGTGGAGGCTATTATGTTAATACATATTAAGATTTTTTGACTTTAAAAAGTCAAAAGAAGAGAGAAGAAGGAGGGAGCAAAATCGGGTAGACCGAGAGAGAGAGAGAGAGAAGGGAAGAGAAAAATCTGGGTAATTAAGGGGGGGGGGGGACGATGGGCTGATTTAGTGAGATATGTTGAGTGAATGAAGGTCAAGGCTTTCAAATATCCTGATAGGGAGTCAAGAAAATTCTGAGAAGGGCTGAAAAAGGAGTATTCATAATAGTGAAACAGCACAAAAGAAGGTTGAAATTATTGTCGATGGAATTTTGGAGATTGAAATGCAAGTTACTGGCAGGCCTCCACTTTTTTCCTTGAATTAAATCACATAATCTATGTTTTTGTGTGTGTGTGGGGGGGGGGGGTGAATGTGAGTCTGCGTGCGAGGATACGTGCTATGCACTATAATGTATGGTGTGTGTTAAAGGAGGAAGCTGGCAGGCAACGAGTGCATTGTATGTATATCGTGTGTTGTGCATATGAAGGCTGGTTTATATGTTACATGTATGCGAATGAATTACAGTGAGGGTGCCCTGGATATGTGAGGGTGTGCACTTGTTCTCTGTGTTCTGTGTGTTGTGATGTGTGTGCACGTGTATGTGTTGGTATGGTGTATGAGGGGTGTGTATATACAGTGGGGTATGTACGTATGTTCTACGTGTGAATTCGATAAATGCAGGTTTGTGTGCATATGGTGTGTGCATGTATGCGTGGGTGTATACACGCTGGGGTGTGTATGCATGTGTATTCTATTTGCGTGTTTGTATGCATGACACGTGTGAGTAAATTTTAGTATGCATGCTGTGGGTATGTGAGTGTATGCGTGTTACTATGTATGTGGGGGGGGGGGGGTGTGGATTCTATGTTCTCAGGCATGTGTGTGCGTGCGTGTAAATTCTGTGTGTGCAGGTACTGCGTGTTTGCTTGCATATGCAATGTATGAGTGTGTAAACAATGTGTGTGTGAACAATGTTTGGGTGTATAGTGTGTGCGTGTGTATACAGTCTGTGTGTGTAGACAATGTGGTATTATTCATGTCATGTACCCCATACTCGGGTATGTGTACAGTGTGTGAGTGCGGGAAGACTGTGTACTACGAGCGTACTCTAGGTAAGGGGTAGCGTGCATGTGTGTTAAGGATGGGTTAATAAGCGGAAGCGAGGCATTCTACTACACTACAAGAGTAACTTAAGTTCTCTTATGAAATTCTAGATTCGGTAAAGGATGATTAAAATGGGGAAGATATTACGACCACCAGCATATGGATTTTTGCCTCCAAAGAATGATAAGATTCGGATAACATATTGCAAATTTGTTTCATTGAGAAAACATCCCTTACCCCTAACACTTGATAAAGACATTGCAAGACTACCAGTGGTCTAAAAGAAATTGCCTGATAAATGGCTAACTGCAAAGTAATCTCTAGATGAGTGTTAGTAGCAAGTTCTTCGTGATCACTGGAAGACACGATTAAAGGTGGAAGAGAAAATGAGTAAAAAGCCTCTAAGATTAGAAGGTTTAGCAAAGATGGATGAAAAATGACTCAAGGGATGTTTAGGGTTTGACGAGAAGAAACGAAAGTGAAAGGAGAAAACGAATAGCCTCTTATAAAGATGAAAAATCTGAGGAAGAACGATAGGAAGATGTAATGATGAGTTGGACCCTAACCATCATTAACCGTTAATGTGCATTCAAAATTTGAAACCAAAGCACGTGATAAGCTCAAGACGGCGAAAGTGGTTATAAGTATTTATGACGAGGTTGAGTGATGGAGCGGGAGTCCAATGTGGCATTCACAATAGTAAAATAGGGTGATAATATCATCATAGTATTTTGGAGGCGTTTTTGCGCCAAATAAAATCACTAGATATCAGCCAAGCAATGCTGATTCATCTAATGGCATCAAGACATGCCACCATATCAATAGGTGAAGCAATCATCCTAAGAAAAAGTTCTCGTATAAGGTTGATTTGTCCTAGCATAAGTGAGACAAGTTGGTGACTCTCAAATCATCCTGTCAAATAGAAATAGAAGACAACAATGGCTAAAAAATGCGTGGCAAGTTCTATGCAAGGAAAAGGCACATAGCTTTTTTCGCGTAGGGCCTAAAATGTTTACTATGTTACGTGTCGTCAAGAGAAGAGTTGTAAAAACTTGTCAAGGGATGAATGAATACTTAGCCGATATTTGATAAAACTGAAATTTAAGTGTTAAAAACTTAAGCGCTGAATTTCTAAAACTAAAATTTTTTTAGCAACTGACTTTTTACTACTGAAAAAAATTAACCTACTTGGTAAACCAAAAGCAAATGTCTGAAAATTTATCCATTATAAAAATTTGTTCATTTTACCAGCATAATACATTTAGGTATGTATTTTATGATATTTTATTGCCAAAACTATGTTGGTGGTGGCGGCGATATTTGTGACGGAGTAATAATGTAGCTAGGTGGTGGCAATGGCGGTAGTAGTAGTGGGGCATGAAGATGTGGTATTGATAATTGTCGTGGTGGCGATTGAGCGATGATATGATGGTCATGTAATTGTTGTAGTGTGATGAATATGTAGATGGTCTTGGTGGACATGGACGTGATAGTGGTAGCACTAGTGTGGTAGTGGCAGCAGCAGCAGCAACAGTGTGGTGGAGGTGGCGTGTCTTTGTGGTGGTGGTAATGGTATTGGTATTGGTGGTATTAAGGGCTATATCACAAATATTGTGGTGGTGGTCGCGAAAGGGACACAAGTTGTGGTGGTGTTTGTACTTAGTACGATGGAGGCGGTGTTGTCAGCAAAGTAATTGTGGCGGCATCATGATAGTAATTATTCTTTTTACGTAAAATTTTGTTCAATTTCTTTTAACCATCTCACTTAATTGACTCTTCAAATTTGGTCTACTTTTAGTAATAATTAATTTTTTAAGTAGTACAACGTTAAGGGTCACCTAACGCACTTAACTATAAATCATTGAAAAGTTTAAGTTTTAAGTGCTTAGTTGTATTATCAAATACACTCTTAACCAAGAAGATAAAACAAGACCCTCTCTAGACCTAACACGTTACAACGTCAGACCATTCGATGGGGCTTAACGTGAGCAAAATGATAAAACATGCGGGATTAGATCGTCCTGAAAGCTTGGCGTGAATAGCATAACAAAGTAGACATGCTTAAAACACGTGGCAACATGGCATTGGATCAACCTGAGGTCAATGATTATGACTTTGGCTACAAAAGCCATAAATATCATCCTAATTTTTTCTCATTAGCATCAAATGCAAACTATCTCATTATTTATGTTGTCACAAAATTTCTGTACCTTAGTAAATAGGTTTATCGTAGGTTAGTCTATAATCATCAAACCAACTGTTTGTCTTATCAAAAAAGTCCCGAAAGTGTATTTTATATTTCAATCAACTGCTCGGAGTGATATCATTACTATAAAGTCGTTAATTTGCAAACACTATGAAGATAAACTGCCTTTACTCATTCTATTATGCTTAGCTTAATTATGAGTAAGAGTAGACCGGATATAAGAGTAGACGTAAAGTAATGATATTGAAAAAGTCATAAAGCATTAATTAGGGAAGAAAAATTATAAGAATATTCCCAAGTTTTCACATGCTTGAAAGAAGGAAGATTATGCACTTTCTTCGAATCGTCAGACCATTTATTCTTTGAAAATTGTGTTTCACACGTAGTTCCGTGAGTATCTGGAAGGCAAGCACCCCGGCCAAATACTCATTTTTCTTACCTGTGTGTGGGCCTGGCCGTTTCAAGAGCCAAGACATACATGGCTTTCATACGAAACTAAATCATCATGAAGAAAAAACGTGGAAAATGCCAAAGGATTGAAGTTGCCCTGGGGGAGGAACAGAGTGAGTTATTACCAAATATCCATTCCTCCTATTATCATCATCATCATCACCACTCAAAAGGTTAAGCACTAGTTAGAGCCGCCTCCCACCACCATGAACCGCCGCCCATTGAGCCGCCATGAGAGTTGTCGTTGACATCATAACAATGGCACTAGCTAGCTAGCTATCTGGGTAATTTATATCAAGAGGGACGCATCGTTGAAATTTTGGTGTAAAACTGATGTAAGGCCAGATGTGATGGTCATTCAACAGCAACATATATACGTAGAGAAGTGATATAGAAAGTGGCCAGTTCCTTTGCCTCTATGTTTGCAAGGACAGCATCTTCCAAAGGATATGCGGCGACAACCTCTGCTCCACACTTGTTGATCCCACCTTTATTCCTCTCTTTCATTTTCTGTTACTTGTATCGTACGTTGAACTACAGTAAATATTGCATTCTACTTTTCACTTATGTTTTTAAAGCTTTTTATGACAATCTTGAATGTACCTCACTGGTACTTGCGGTCTTTAATAACAACAACAGAATAAAAGCGTTAAAAAGTAAAGCAGAATTATCAATTACTCATGAAATAAAGTTTTCAATCGAGACGTCTTTTGCAACGCTATAAAACACCTTAGTTGCAGGTGCTTGCATCAAACACTTACACCATTTATTCATGCCGTAGGTTTAAAAACTCCAGATGTTGGTACCGGGATTCCATTTTCATCGAAGTTTGGTGGCAAGCATAGAGTAATTGTCGCTATCAACATTGTCGGTATTGATGTAAAGAACTTATCACCCAAAATCAATAAGCATTGTTTTCGATTAAAAAATATGCGACCCACCCCCCCACGTGGCACCTAACATTTGGGGAATCACGTTTTGGTTTTGACTATCCGAAATTAGATAAAACGTCTAATCTAAGTTAATATTTATCCCTCAATCGGGTAAGATTCCTTGTTCATCAAGGATCCCCTTTCAATAACCACCAAGCTGGTGGTTATTATACTCTAATAGAACAACATAGCTTCCTCCCAACATCACAAATACTGACTCTAGTCGGGCAAGGTAAGCTATTTGACCAAGTCTATAACTCTCGTGCATTAATTTAGGCATTGCAGGTTCTCCTTTGAATCCTCATTTAGCGAGTCATCATTGTCTTCTTTGCAATGTGCAATTCTGTTTATGAGCTCTTTCAGGACCCTCCAAAATTTCCCTACAACAAGTCCTTATTCCACGAATAACTATGCCAAATACCAATGGTAAATTCATGACCATCTTAGTTTTAGCATTCTGGCGGGTAAAGATGCTTAATTAAAATAGCATTTGTGTGAGACTAAGGTATCTCAACAGTACAAGTTGTATTTTACTTGATTGCACAAGGCATTAACAAAAAGAATAGGATATTTGGTATGTCATCATATAAAAAGTTCCCATTTGGTTCAAAGCTTTCGGCAAAGGCAGAAGAGCTAATGGAGGGAATAATACCTAATTCTAGTAATCTGACTTCAGCTAACTTTTCAGCGCAGTAGCCCATTACTGTCTTTTTATTCCTATAATAATATAATAATATTAGTAATCCTTTTATAAAGCCATATACAGTGTCATCCGGTTTAAGCACTGAATTCCACTTAGTATCTCCGCTTTAAAGAAATAATATATAGTTCCACCCATTCAAACTGCACAAAGTAAGTGATTGTATCCATTGTAGTCATGTTTACTGAATACTATAGACCTGTCTAGAATTTGATTCTCGTTAAAATTATGTCATTATAGACCTGTCTAGAATTTGATTCTCATTAAAATTATGTCATCTTCTTGTCCATCTTTATTAGCCTTTTTCCCAATCAGTCGTCGCACTGATGAACTTACTGTGGATCCTATTTTTAGCAACACGTAATCCTAGTCAAAGGTCAATTTTCAACGGTCCTGAATCGGTCAAAGCGACGCTCGCTCAAGTCACGTGCTTTTTGTTCTTGTTTTCCTTTCTTGCGTTTCTAAGAAATTTATTTTTGCTCGCGTTGAACCCTTTTTTTCCACTCAGTGAATGAAGCTGGCGAGGGGTTGGCCTCGGCCATCCCCTTTGGGGGAGGGAGGGGGGTTGGCCTCGACCTTCTCCTTGGGTTCGGCCTCGGCCTTCCCCTTGGGCTTCAGCCTTAGGCGGTTGGCCTCGGCCTTTCCCTTAGGATTGACCCTTGAACTTCCCCATTGCAATTCCACCACTCCAAGGGCCCACGCCCCATCTCCGCGACGCCAACCGTCGTCCACGGCCATGTCAAGTCTCTGTGACGATAAACATTCTAAAGCTCAATGGAAGGTTTTTAAGGCAAGTAATACAACCTGTATCAACATAATAGAGTCCAAACGAATAGTGATGACAATGAGAATAACATACGATTATCAAATTTTCTCAGCATGCAATAATAAGCGAGCATCACAAGATTTTCAATTAACCGATTCATGTTTAATATTGGGGTTTTCTGGGCAATAACACGATGATATCAATTCATACTTCAGAGTTCAACATTAGTCATAAGTAAATTAAATGAGTATTTTACGAGTACGAGTTATCAAAATAAGGGTTCGGATAAAAGTCCTTACCTAGGGTTCAGACATAATCCTTTACTTGGATCCGCACCTAGATTATCCTAACCGAAAAGTATTTAGCTTTACCCTAAATAGAATAATCAAATCATTAGAACACAGCCTACAAGACACATATGTGCATAATTTGGTTCGAGAAGGGAAAAATCTAGATGGAGCTTCCCAAAAGGATTGCGTAGCTCTATAAAATTAGGCCGCATAGTTCATTATGTGTGATCAAACCTAATACAAGTGACATTATGATGGAGAGCATCTATCGTTGTCTTAAAAAGAAGGTCTGCAAGCCATGGAGAGTGCACATTGGGAGAATTTGGACCCCATATTAGTTATCTGATGTTAGCTAGAAAGGTCTTTCATAAGGGTATTATTGGAGCAATATAGAGCGAGATCAGGTAGATCATGTACAAAAATGTCTCAACTGTTAGACATGCCAACTTATAGCACACCCCTACTCGGGAATTGTATAACATGACCTCACCCTGGCCCTTTTCGGTGTGGGGATAGACATAATTGAAAAAATTAGCCCAAAAACATCCAATGGGCATGAGTTCATACTCATTGCCATTGACTAGTTCACGACGTGGGTAAAAGCTACCTTCTCCTGTGCTGTTTTAAATGACAAGAAAATGGTCTAGTTCTTCAAAACTGACATTATTTGCTGCAATGGTCTATCTCATGAGGAAATCTCCAGCAAGGGCTTGCACTTCAAAGGGGAGGTGACATATTTGGTCAGATAATATGGCATCATTAGACACCAATCTTTGCCCTATGCCCCGCAAACCAATGGAACTGTAGAAGCTACAAAACAAGAATATCAAGAGTATACTATTGCTGGTGGTTCGCCTTTGCGTCCACAAACTATTATCCCCAGTGCAGGAGGGATTTCGGACCCTAGTCAGAGGGCTCGTATGCTG